>JALIZH010011355.1:0-32500 GCA_030522465.1 Rhipicephalus appendiculatus
TTGTTCTGTACGTTTGTTGATAGGTGGTGTTACTACCTGCAAGCGGATTGTTTGCTGACCGGTTTGAGTGCAAAATGTTCTTGCGCGCCCAGATATAAACGTGGTGTGGTCGAAGTCGTGCGGTGGAGGAAATCTTCTTGATTGCTTTCAGCAGTGATAAGTGAGTAAAACAGTCTTGACGATGAGGATGTTGGTGACCAGACGTAGAAGGCCGTGAACGCACTGAGGACAGCGACGATGAACGATCAGTTGATAACTCGCGAGGTGCGAGCTGTAGCTCACGTCACCTCGCGTGTGTTTCTTCGCCTGTATACCGTCCCTTGATTGTATCTGATGTTTAACACCTTTGAGCGAGATCAAAATAAAAGTACAGTTTTTCTTGTTTATTCCATGTAGTGCAAGTATTGTGGATATTGCCACGCGTTTCTTATTTTCGTTACGTTTGCTGTATTCGGTTTCCGCCCGCAAGACTGCTTCAGTAACGTTTCGGCAGACCACGCCTTAGCATCTCCAGAAGCTTCGCGATTATTGTCGATCGTTTTGTTAAGATTGCGCGCAAGACGCGACCACTCGAGATTATTCCAGAGCTTGCGCGATGACCAGTGATAAGGCTAGAATGTTCGACGCGTGATGCATAAAAGCCGGCGCGCTCCAACGATGTTCAGATTATCGACGGCCGACGCTCTTGTTCGCCGCTATCACTGTCAGTGTGTAGTGCTGTGTCCACCTTCAGCTTTCCGGGCCAAGTTCGGCCTAATAAAGAGTTTCTTCTGACCCGCCGACTCTTGCCTTTGTCGACGTCACGACCACGTGACAGGACTGCTTCTCGTCGTCGTCAAGAATTCGACAGACCCCAGTCGCGAAACATCGTATCATAACAGAAGAAAGTGCCCGACCAATCCGCCGAGCCCGTATCGAGTTTCTACGCGAGAACGAGAAGCCGTAAAGAAACAAGTTCGACCGAAATGCTTCACGACGACATCATCCAGCCGTCCAAGAGTCCCTGGGCGTCTCCCGTGGTATTGGTGAAGAAGAAGGACGGAACTCTACGTTTCTGCGTCGACTATCGTCCCCTGAACAAGATCACGAAGAAGAGAAAAGGACGTGTATCCCCCTCCCACGTATAGACGACGCCTTGGATCGACTCCACAACACGAAGTAGTTTCTTTTCCTCGATGGCACCTGAAGACAGGCTACTGGCAGATCGAAGTCGACGAGAGAGACCGAGAAAAGACGGCCTTTATAATACATCAGACGGCCTGTTCTCGAGTTTAAGGTCATGCCTTTTTGGTGCTCGGCCCCCCGCGACCTTTCCAGCGCGTTATGGATACTGTACTGGCCGGCTTGAAGTGGCAGACTTTGCCTTGGTGTACTTCTGGACGACGTATGGCAAAGTATTTACGTCTCATATCCATTTCAGTGCAGCTGATGACTTCTGTTCTGTGAAAGTGGCACGGGCCGTACGTCCACACGCTGTCCATCGGTTCCTATGCTAACAAACGGGTTGACCCTCCTCCGGGTGCCATCTTGAATTGTACTGCGCGCCACCTATAGTTTGTGGGCATTGAGAATAATATCTCAATTACTGCCACATGAATCGTTCGGGAAAGTGCTATTCTTATAACCTGCGTCTAAGCATAAAAATGAGGGGGCGCAGCTCTCAAATTCTAGAAAATAACGACGTGCTTTGCTTGAGGGACATTGGTGGTCTTGGTGAACCAGGAGGAATCATGCGTGCCTAAGCCCAGAGAGACCTGATCGAGAGTTTGCTACCCGGCACAGTATCCGTTCTAATCATTTCGATCACGGCTTCGCTCTTTGGGCACATGCTCATCTGAGAGTTGATATCAGGGCATTGTAGAAAAATGTCCTGTGTATTAAATTAACTCAAGATCAACTCGGCGTGCGCCCAAGAATACGTTCATGGTTCAACAGCATGGAGGGACACGGACCACACCAGACGGCACGAGCGCTGTCTTTCAACTGAATGTTTATTTAAAAGCACAAGAAAATAAATGTGGCATTTTTTTCTCTAAAGGCACAAATGCAGAAAAAACGAAACCAGGCAAAATTTTACGGGAGCGTGAAGCACGCCCAAAGTACCTTTCACTTTAAGAACACTTGTATTCAAAATGAGGCAATTCCCTTTTGTAACATGAACTAAAAAAGCAGTTTCGAATCTAAAATGAGCCAAATCCTACACCTGTTTCAATCAAATTGAGCGAGATACATTAAACCAGCAGTGCATCAACAATCCTGACCAAAAGGAACGTGGCCGCTACCAATCTGTTTCATTTGTGTGCTATAGTTGCTTTCATGTCGTGCTTTCGTTCCACAATTAGTTTTTTGGGTGACGAGTTGGTACTTATTAAATGTCATGATGTCGTAGGGGCTAAACTGGAATATAAAGAGTAAAAGGCCGATTTTTCCGCTTCTTTCTGCCGTTCAATGTTTCTTTTCGAGTTTGGCGCATCTGTATCAGGTCCTTCATTCGCTCCGAGACGGTATACTTGAAATAAAAGACACCTGAAATTAAGATATTGCCACGCGCGTTTCTTTTACTGCATTCGGTTTCCGCCCACAAAGACAATCAGCAGTACTCGGCGCAGACCGCGCCTTATTGTTCCAGAACCTTCTCGGTTGTAGTAGATCATTTTGTTAAGATTGCACGCAAGACGGTAACACTCAAGATTATTCCAGAGCCTGCGCGACGACTAGTGATAAGGCTAGAATGTTCGACGCATGCTTTATAAAAGCCGGCGCGTTCCAACGAAGTTCAGTTGATCGACGGCCGACGCTCTGTTCGCCGCTATCAGTACCAGTGTGTATTGCTGACTTTCTGTTTACCGGCCACAAGTTCGGCCCAAATAAACAGTTTCATTTTGAACCTGCCGACTGCTGCCTTCGTCGACGTCACGACCACGTGACATCTGGTGGAGGTGCTGCTTCGTCCATGCTCCGGACGCCCCCGCGAGGCGCTGATCCTAGCCCAAGCCGCGAAGAAGACGACGCAAAGGACAACCCTGATCGTCGAACTAGCCGCAGGCAGAAGGGACTGCAACCAGAGTACGGGCCACTTCCCGAAACCACCAGGCAGCCCAAGACCACGACATCGACCTCGACCGGAACGATGACCACCCCAGCGGCCCCTACACCGATCCGGCTACATCAGCCCAGGGAGCCACCCACCTTCCGGGCCTCATCACTCGAAGACCCGGAGAGCTGGCTCGAAAGTTCGACCGCGTCGCCCTTTTCAATAACTGGGCCGACGATGACAAGTTGCGGCACGTTTATTTCGCCCTGGAAGATTCCGCTCGGACATGGTTCGAGAACCGAGAAGCAGCACTCACAACCTGGGACCTTTTTCGCGCCGCATTCCTTGACACCTTCACAAACGTCGTCCGCAAAGAGAGAGCCGAAGCTCTGCTGGAAACGCGCGTATGCAGCTGCCAAATGAAACCGTGGCGCTCTTCACGGAAGAGATGACGAGACTGTTCCGGCACGCCGACCCCGCCATGGCTGAGGAGAAGAAGCTCCGGTTCCTGTTGCGAGGTGTTAAGCAAGAGCTGTTTGCGGGACTTGTCCGCGACCCGCCCAAGACTGTCGACGAATTCCTTACCGAGGCCACGACAATCGAAAAGGCACTCGAGATGCGCACAAGACAGTACGACCGCCGCTCTTCAACAACGAACTGCGCCGAAGCTCATGCCCTCAGCACCAACGACCTGCGCGAGACCATCCGAGTGATCGTGCGGGAGGAGCTGCGCAAGCTGTTACCTTCGCCGCAGCCCCAAGTGGATTCGATCGCCGACATTGTCCGCGAGGAAGTTCAGCAATCACTTGGAATTCCCGAAGCACCACAGCCTCAGCCGGAAGCAATGAGCTACGCCGCCGCAGCCCGCCGCAACGCTCCCCCTCCGCGCCCACGCGAAGGCGCCGCACCGCCGCAGTTCCGACGACAGGCACCGCCGCCGCCACCGACACCATACCGCCCACCTGTTGGACAGCGCTACAACCCGAGGAAGACCGACGTTTGGCGCGCCCCCCGACCACCGCCCACTCTGCTACCATTGCGGAGAAGCTGGTCACACATACCGCCGCTGCCAGTACCGACAGATGGGGCTGCGTGGTTTCGCCGTCGACGCGCCTCGTCCACAGCGGGGTGAACGGCCGCAAGACATCGCCGAATACCTCGCAGGAGCTCAGTGGACTGCCCGACGACCTTCCCGCTCACCGTCGCCCGGCCGCCACATGTCACCGCACCGCCGGCAGTACAATGGCCCAAACCGGGGCCGGTCACCTAGCCCGTACCCGGGGAAACTAAGGGCAGCAACCGATGGAGGTGCGGTTGCTGTTCGACGAAATGCCGAAGATCCTCCGCGGCCGCCGACGACGACAACGCGACGAGACCTGCGCAACACGACGCGAAGCAGACGAAGCCCTGCCGACGAAACCTCGCGGACCGAAGAAAACCTGACGACGCAGCGTGGAAGCACCACAACATTTCGACGCAGCCGTGATCCGACGCCGCGACCGAACCGCAACGCACGACGACGAACCAGCGACCTCGACGTAATATTCGACGGCCACAACGTCACCGCTCTCGTCGACACTGGAGCCGACTATTCCGTCGTCAGTGGGCCATTCGCCGCCAAGCTGAAGAAAGTAAAGACCGCGTGGAGTGGACCCGAAATCCGGACAGCTGGAGGCCACCTGATAACACCAATTGGAGTCTGCACGGCGAGAGTCACCATCAATAACCGGACTTATCCTGCGAGCTTTGTAATCCTACAACACTGCTCCAGGGATGTGATACTTGGAATGGACTTCCTGAGCGACCATGGCGCCGTCATCGACCTGAGGTCCGAGTCGATAACACTGACTTCAGAAAAAGCGTTGCCGCCCCACACGACGCCGGAGAATCACGCCTTGAATGTAATCGAAGAGCAGGTCACCGTTCCGCCTCTCTCCAGCGTCGTTATTTCCGTCGGCACCGAAATACCCGCTAACCTTGAAGGCGTCGTCGAGGGCAACCAGCACCTGCTTGTGAACCGTCAGATTTGCGTCGCAAGAGGCATCGCCGACTTGCGCGACGGCAAAGCAAGGGTACTGCTGACTAACTTCAGCCACGAATATAGGCACCTCAACATTGGTACGACGGTCGCCTACATCGAGAAATTCGTGGACACCAGCAATGCTTTCGCCCTCTCCGATACTGCCGAACATTGTTCGACGAATCGAGGTCCCGAAACAGATTTCGACGTCAACCCCAGCCTCCCAAAGTAGAAGCAAGACCAGCTCAAAAATCTTCTCCTGCACTTCAAGGACTGCTTCTCATCGTCGTCAAGAATTCGACAGACCCCAGTCGCCAAACATCGTATCATAACTGAAGAAAGTGCCCGACCAGTCCGTCAGAGCCCGTATCGAATTTCGACGCGAGAACGCGAAGCCGTAAAGAAGCAAGTCGACGAAATGCTACGCGACGACATAATCCAGCCATCCAAGAGTCCCTGGGCGTCTCCTGTGGTGTTAGTGAAGAAGAAGGACGGGACGCTACGTTTCTGCGTCGACTATCGTCGCCTGAACAAGATCACGAAGAAGGACGTGTACCCCCTCCCACGGATAGACGACGCCCTGGATCGACTCCACAACGCGATGTACTTTTCGTCGATGGACCTGAAGACGGGCTACTGGCAAATCGAAGTCGACGAGAGAGACCGAGAAAAGACGGCCTTTATAACACCAGACGGCCTGTTCGAGTTTAAGGTCATGCCTTTTGGTCTTTGCTCGGCCCCCGCGACCTTCCAGCGCGTTATGGATACTGTACTGGCCGGCTTGAAGTGGCAGACTTGCCTTGTGTACTTGGACGACGTCATTGTGTTTTCCTCGAACTTCGACGAACACCTGCGGCGCCTTGAAGCAGTACTTCAAGCAATCAAGACTTCCGCACTCACCCTCAAGCCAGAGAAGTGCCGCTTCGCGTACGAAGAACTTTTGTTCTTGGGACACGTGATAAGCGAATCCGGAGTACGCCCCGACCCACAAAAGACAACCGCCATCGCTGCTTTCCCGCCGCCCACCGACAAGAAGGCCGTGCGTCGATTTCTCGGCTTGTGTGCTTACTACAGGCGGTTCGTTAAAAACTTCGCCCGCATCGCCGAGCCTCACTAACCTCACCAAGACCGACGTCGAGTTCAAGTGGGAAACGCCGCAGGAGGAAGCATTTCAACAACTAAAACGACGCCTGCAAACGCCTCCGTTACTTGCGCATTTCGACGAACACGCCGAAACAGAAGTGCACACCGACGCGAGCAGCGTAGGACTCGGCGCCGTCCTTGTGCAGAGGACGGACGGATTGGAAAGGGTTATCAGTTATGCTAGCCGGTCGCTATCAAAGGCAGAGGCCAACTACTCCACAACAGAAAAGGAGTGCCTTGCCATCATCTGGGCTACATCAAAGTTTCGCCCCTACCTTTACGGCAGGCCCTTCAAAGTTGTGAGCGACCACCACGCCTTGTGTTGGCTAGCTAGCTTGAAAGACCCTTCTGGTCGCCTCACACGGTGGAGCCTGAGACTTCAAGAATTCGACATCACCGTCGTTTACAAGTCCGGAAGAAAACACTCTGACGCCGACTGCCTGTCTCGTGCCCCCGTCGACCCACCGCCGCTGGACGACCAGGATGATGACGGCTTCCTGGGAACCATAAGTGCCGACGACTTCGCCGAGCGACAGCGAACGGACCCGGAACTCAGGAGCCTTATCGAATACCTCGAGGGCAAGAGCACCACTGTTCAGAAGGTATTCAAGAGAGGACTGGCGTCGTTCTTCCTGCGAAACGGAGTCCTCCTGAAGAAGAACTTCTCGCCCCTTCGAGCCAAACACCTTCTCGTGGTTCCATCAGCAATGAGAACAGAAGTCCTCCAGGCCCTACACGACGACCTGACGGCTGGACATCTCGGTGTTTCCCGCACGATCGCAAGAGTACAGGAAAAGTACTACTGGCCGCGCCTTCCCGCCGACGTAGCCCACTACGTAAGGACGTGCCGAGACTGCCAGCGACGGAAGACACCGCCAACAAGACCAGCAGGCTTCCTTCAGCCGATCGAGCCCCCCTCGGCGACCGTTCCAGCAGATCGGGATGGACCTCCTGGGGCCGTTCCCAACGTCGACTTGCGGAAACAAATGGATCGTCGTAGCCACCGACTACCTCACCCGCTACGCCGAAACAAAAGCCCTGCCCAAAGGCAGTGCCGCCGAGGTAGCCAAGTTCTTCGTTGAGAACATCGTCCTTCGACACGGCGCCCCAGAGGTTCTCATCACCGACAGAGGTACGGCGTTTACGGCTGACCTAACTCAGGCGATCTTGGGATACAGCCACACAAGCCACCGCCGGACCACCGCGTACCACCCACAGACCAACGGCCTCACCGAGCGTCTTAATAAGACCATTGCCGACATGCTGGCCATGTACGTCGACGTCGAACACAAGACGTGGGACGCCCTCCCGTACGTGACCTTCGCGTACAACACGGCCATACAAGAAACGACGCAGATGGCGCCATACAAGTTGGTATACGGACGGAGCCCGGCAACGACGCTCGACGCCGTGTTACCAGACGTGACCGACGAGGAAAACATCGACGTGACCGCCTACCTACAGCGCGCCGAAGAAGCACGACAGCTCGCCCGCTTGCGGATCAAGAATCAGCAGACGACTGACAGCCGCCGCTACAATCTTCGACGACGCTTCGTGGAATACCAGCCCGGCGACCGCGTTTGGGTGTGGACGCCCATACGACGACGTGGACTTAGCGAAAAACTTCTGCGACGATACTTCGGACCGTATAGGGTGCTTCGACGTCTCGGCACACTCGACTACGAGGTTGTCCCCGACGGCATTTCGAACTCTCAACGGCGGCGTGCGCGACCTGAAGTCGTCCATGTCGTGCGCCTCAAGCCGTTTTACAAGCGGTAGTGGACCTAAGGACTGTACTTTTATTTCATTAGACTTTCTTGCTTGTGCGTATTGTTCATTCAACTTTCTTGATTTATTGTCGTTATTTATTGTTGCATGTATTTTTCCCATGTGTTCTGTTCTAAGCATCGGGACGATGCCTTTTCAGAGGGGGGCATTGCCACGCGCGTTTCTTTTACTGCATTCGGTTTCCGCCCACAAAGACAATCAGCAGTACTCGGCGCAGACCGCGCCTTATTGTTCCAGAACCTTCTCGGTTGTAGTAGATCATTTTGTTAAGATTGCACGCAAGACGGTAACACTCAAGATTATTCCAGAGCCTGCGCGACGACTAGTGATAAGGCTAGAATGTTCGACGCATGCTTTATAAAAGCCGGCGCGTTCCAACGAAGTTCAGTTGATCGACGGCCGACGCTCTGTTCGCCGCTATCAGTACCAGTGTGTATTGCTGACTTTCTGTTTACCGGCCACAAGTTCGGCCCAAATAAACAGTTTCATTTTGAACCTGCCGACTGCTGCCTTCGTCGACGTCACGACCACGTGACAATATTGCGCACTGTTCTATTCGTTGAAGAAGAAGAAGTGATCCGAAATGGCGTGGCATATTAGGATCTAAGAAGAAGAATAAAAGCTGAAGCGTGTTCTGAAGGCGTTCAATAGATGCCAGGAACAATAAAACACTGCCGATAGTCCAGAATGGTGCGCTTTTTTGCCTGCAAGGACCACTCGCTCTAGAAGTATAGTGATAGCCATTACGCCCATGCAAGAAAGGGCTGCACTGACGGAAGCATTAGGATGGTGTTAATTTTGTCGCAAAATACTCGTATACGGCCATTCACTGCTACTTAAACTACTTTTACAATCTAATTCAAGAACAAATAAAGTGTTCCAATTGATAAGAGCCAAATCCAAATTTTACTCCTGAATAACGACGATAGTGGGCTTTAGATTTTAGCCGCATTAGAGATGCGAGGTACTATGGTGACATAAGCTTTGTGGAAAAAAATTGTTAGGCCAGAGCCGACCATTTTGTCAGTAGCAAAAAACTGCGTTTTTCTCAGTTTCAGTCAAAGCGCACTTGGCTCTTTCAGAAAAAAAAAAAACACTACAAATATACCTGTACTTAGAAGAACCAAGGAACGGTGTTGAATTCAATAAAGAAACGGGAGTGGTTATCTTAAATGTCATCAAACCCGCGATGAGTGAGTGAAAGAAGTGGAAATTTAAGGGTTTGTTACTTTGTTAGACACAATATTAATGTAAATTTACAGGCAATGATAAGAAGCAAAGTATAGGGGATGTTATTAGTAGTAATTGTGGTGAAAATGGGAAGAGTGGACGCAAAAATAACTTGCCGCTGGCAGGGGACCAAACCTGCGACCTTCGAATAACGCGTCCGATGCTCTACCAACTAAGCTACAGCGGCGGTCATCCCGCCGTCCGCTTTATGAGGTATATATGTGCATTTTAAACTTGGGAGTGCGAGTCAGCGCCGCCAGTAGCCATTACGGCGACTGTGGAACGCCGTTTTCTTTTTTTGCCTGTTGGCTTCACGTAGCACGTAATCTTATTACGAGCTGACAGCTGACCAATAATACCTCGCATACTACCTGAAGGCATCAAGTCTGCCAGAACGAGACCCTCGCTATCAATAAAGGAAACAACTGTAAATTTAAGGGCTCGTTTTCCTTTGTTAGACACAGTATTAATGAGATCTAACAGACAAGAGAGAGAATTTATTTACAGAAAGGCAGGGTCGGCCATAGCTACAATTTGTTCTGGCCGTTTACTCTACACTGGGGAGGGGGCACAGGGGAGCGAAAGAATGATGAATGACGATGGTAGAGTAGGGAGATGAGAATATAGTCTCTCTACGCTGGGGCTAATCTAAAGACGTGCATCCAAGCCAGCGGCTTGTAAGAATGCTACGACGGCTCGTGTAACCACATCTTTGTTGCTGACGTCAGGCAAAGGACCTAACACTACCTCATCGGTTAATGGTCTACTAAGATACCGTCCAATCGAAGAGATCAGTTTCTGACGTTCTCTTGCGTACGCTGGACGGGCGCAGAATTTATGTTCGAGTGTTTCTGGTAACTGACAGTGGCCACAATCGGGACCTGTGTCACTGCAGCCTATCAAGTGGGCATAACGTCTCGTGTATGCCACACCGAGACTAATGCGGTGAATCATGCATGTGATGCTTCGCTTTAGCTTGTGAGGCATACGAAACTTCATTTATGGGTCAACTAACAGACAAGAATGACAAGGAAAGTATAGGGGATGTTACTACAAGTAACCGTAATGTAAATGTGAAGAACGAAAAGTGGACGAAAAGATAACTTGCCGCCGGCAGGGATCGAACCTGCGCGCTTCGAATAACTCGTCCGATGCTCCACCAACTGAGCTACAGCGGCGGTCATCCCTACCTCCACTTTATAGGGTTTATATGCGCACTTTAAACATGGGAGTGCCAGTCAGCACCGCCAGTAGCCATTACGGCGAATGTGGAACACTTTTGTTCTGCCTGAGGCAGAAAATGGCAGAGAGTGTGGAACAGAGAATGCAGAGGGCAGAATGTGGAACAAGAGTGCAGAGAGCCTAAATGGCACAGAGTGTGGAACACTCTACGCCATTTAGTGTTCCGATGTTTGCTTCTTCAGTGCAAAGCAAACGCCGAACAAACGAATTCAATGATTTCATGTCTCATGTTCACATATATGTTATCGTAGCTTTCGGAAATCATTGTGAGTATTGCTAGGGCGCTTAGTCGTCTTCTTGTGCCTGAATGGTGACACGAAATTCGCGGTATCGAATCGCGGCCACAGCTAGCGCATTTCAATGGAGCCGAAATGACAAGGTGTGTTTATATTTAGGCGCACGTTAAAAAACCCGAAGGGGTCATAGTTCCCGGAACCCTCCACTACGGCGTCTCTCATAATCGTATCATGGTTTTGTGACGTAACACCCCAGCACTTGGTGTTACTATTATTAGCCTTCTTTGAAGTGATTTTCGAGAGTCGTTGTCGATATGAAAATTAGTGCTAGAATATGCCATGAATGAAGTGTTTTATTTAAAGGGTCCATGACATCCAGTTTCGATCATAATATGTGTTATATAGGGTAATCCTTGCGCATTTACAAATGAGCTGGCGAAACGTTAGCGCATTTCATTGCTGCGTACTTGTTTGGGTGGTTACATCTCAAAACAATTATAACAACTTACTCATTATGGAAATGAAAGCTCTCGGTGTTGTTCATAATTTATGATATAGTGAACATGTAACCTCCTATTTCATCGTGAGTCGTATAAACAGTATCCGTGCAATATATGCTCATCGACTCTCCGAGCTCATTTATTCTCAATATACAGCCCATTTTCAAAAGTTTCTATCCGCTTATAGTAACGATTCCCGTAAGTATCACTTCAGATACTCGGCCTTCATTATGCCAAAGACCAGAAAAAAATTATTAAACTGGAAACTTCCAAATCTTTTAAATACCTACAAAGATTTAATGTGATGCATTACTGCATATCACACGCTGGTAACACTCAGCAATCAATCCAAAAATATTTCTTGATTGTGATGCTCATGAACTTTTATTACTGCAATTTTTAAATGTTTACGCATTTAATGCAGATGAGTTCCTCGGAATCCCGTTATCCCATTTAGAGCTTCATTTAGTATTTCTTTATTTATTGGTTGTAATTTGTGTTATTCAATGCCATTACTGTCGATAGGTCAGTAATTCTGTTTTCCTGATATTGCTTTCTGTATATGTTGTATCTTGTACTAAGTCCTAGTCATATTTTTGTGTTATGGAATTTCATTACTGTCGTCATCGTCTACATGCCATTTGTACTATTTATTTATAAGCGCTAGTACTTTTTGTATGTTCTGTACCACACGCTTGCGATTATTCTGTGCGGTGAATGCGTGTATGGTGGTAGAGGCCTAGTCAGGTGACGTTTCTTTCAACGTCACCTTGTGCCACAAGCACCATTGCAATCTTGTATTGTTGCACGAATGCAGAAATAAATAAAATTTGGTCGAGTATTTAATTTATAAGTGTATATATTTATATACACGCAAGCGGCCTGAGAGTTGGGCAACACTGGTGCACTGGCGAGCCGTGAGCCGTGACGTAACAAGCCGCAAGCTGTGCGAGTGTCTGCATTCCGGCGAACGATATTGTTTGATCAAATACGTTTGGAATCGAGATATGTTAGCTTTCTTCACTTCGGCACTGAAATTGAACAATACGCAGCGGCTGAATCTTTAGTAGAAGACGACTGCTCCATTACGTCCTGCATATGACGTTACCCGCGCCATGCCAAAATGGCAGTCGCCGGCGGTAGGTGGGGTTTGCAACAGCCGGCGAGTTCCAGGGATTGTTTTGAACTGAAATAATATTTTACGGCCCACCTTTTATATCTGTGTAGGCATAGTAGAACCTCTACTTCTAGTTTTGTATGAAAACTCCAAATTGTTGGGTAATATGTCATGGCCACTTTAATGTTAATTAACTTCTTTTTTGGGATACTTGCTTTTTTCAGAGAAGTGATGCCAGGAGCAACGTGCCCCCTTGCTATCCCTCTGCTCCGGTGTGGCTTCGAGATCAACTGCCGGGTGTGTTTTTATCCTTTTTTTTTTTTGCCTACAGCCAAGGTAACGTGGTGAACATTCCATATTCAAACAGAGGAGATCTAGGCTGTGTCGCAATTTCGAAGCGACCCTTGGAATTTGCTATTTCTTCTACATATATTCGGATACAGATTAGGAATGCCAGAGAGGCCACACTCAGACGACCGGAGCGCGTCAGAGAAGCGCCTTAGCGACTAATGAAATCGTCCCGCTCATGCGCTACGCAATGTTCTCCGAAAGGGTCACCGGCACTCACGCTCATGACGCCGTGCGCGTCCATTCGCGCAGGCTTGTGTGCATCCGCCTTTGAGGAGGATATGTCAGGGTCTTCAAAATTTGTATACTACTACAGAGAAGATCAAGTATTACCTTTATGTGCGTTGTCCAGTGCAGAGCATATGCTCGTAGTACAGGTGCAATTGCAAGACTAACTTCGGGGCGATCTCATTTCCACGTAACAATACAGGTCTACGGTTGGCGCATTCCTGATCCGCCTGTGCAAATCGTTACGTGTGCACTAGCAACTCTGGAACCGAATTATGCACCTTCAACTTCAATTCAGCATCGCCAGAACATAAAAAAAAAAGAATGTTTAGGGCTGAATTCTCACCCTTTTCAGTTCGTCGGTGCTTTCTCTTTCATTACTGATATGATGTAATAGGGCGCTCAGGAACAAATAAGGCGCCGGTCAGGTTTTATTGCTTCAGTTGCTACCGCATATTTTAATAACCATGTGTCCTGCATCTCAATCGGTTGAAATGTTCTCTTGCAAAAAGAAAAAAAAAACGATAGCGTAAGACGTTCGAAAATTCGGGCTGTGGATACGTAACGGTGAAATACGTCTACCGCTTGATAAATGCTTGCACGTAAAAAACATTCAAGGAGGTGAATGATGATGAGTGGGCGAAGCTCCGGAGGTTCATCGGTAAACCGCGAATCTTCCGTGAAATTCGCCCAGTACATCATCAAAGACGTGATGGTGGTTGGTTGCATGTGGTCAAACGATATGCATGTGAGACCATATCGCGATGCCATGTGTTGTATGGCATCGCGATCGTCATCGTCATCAGCGTCATTGTTATGACGCATAGTGGGTACATTCCATGTGGTGTGCCGTGATGGCAGCGTCATCGTCATCACACAGGACCTTGAAAATCGAGGTGGCTACTACGTACTACAAACTGCAGGGGACGCACGACCCACGGCATAAGGAGCTTCGCCCCTAAAAAAAACAGCATATCCGCGGAGTGAATGATGATGAGTGGGCGAAGCTCCGGAGGTACATCATCAAAGACGTGATAGTGGTTGGTTGCATGTGGTCAAACGATATGCATGTCAGACCATATCGCGATGTCATGTGTTGTATGGCATCGCGATCGTCATCGTCATCAGCGTCATCGATATGTAGCTTAGTGGGTACATTCCATGTGGTGTGCCGTGATGGCAGCGTCATCGCCATCACACAGGGAGATACTGCTGGTTACGCAGGTGGCTACTACGTACTACAAACTACAAGGGATGCACATCCACGGCAAAGACGTGGTGGTGGTTGGTTGCATGTGGTCAAACGATGTGCATGTGAGACCATATCGCGATGCCATGTGTTGTATGGCATCGCGATCGTCATCGTCATCACGCAGGTGGCTACTACGTACTACAAACTACAAAGGACGCACGACCCACGGCATAAGGAGCTTCGCCCCTAAAAAAAAAGAATTCACACAATGTTGATGCTGGTTGTCATTGCTGAGCCCGGCTGGCCGACTGGAAAGGAAACTAGCGAATGAAAACATAGAGTTTCCTATAATATTTGCTACAGGAAACTCTAGTGCTGCGATCGTTCAGCCACCAGTGGCATACCAAATTGTTCGCGAGTGGGGGGGGGGGGGGGGGGGGCAAACCTCCGGTATATATATATATATATATATATATATATATATATTGTCACGTGGTTGTGACGTCGACGAAGGCAGCAGGCGACGTGTCCAAGCTGAAACTGTTTATTAGGCCGAACTTGTGGCCGGTAAACGGAAAGTAAGATTACAGCAATACACGCTGGCACTGATAGCGGCGAACAGGGCGTCGGCCGTCGATCAACTGACGAGCGGTGAAGCGCGTCGGCATTTATAAGTGTGGCATCGAATATTCCAGCCTTATCGCTGGTTGTCGCGCAAGCTCTGGAATAAGCTCGAGTGTTCGCGTTTTGCGCGCAATCTTAACAAAATGATCTACAACAATCACGAAGCTTCTCGAACAAAGAGGCGCGGTTTGCGATGAGCGTTGCTCACAGTCTTTGTGGGCGAAAAACGCATACAGCAACTGTTAAAATTAGAAACGCGCGTGGCAATGTCCCCCTCAGAAAAAGCATCGTCCCGATGCTTAAAACAGAACACGGGGAAAAAAATGCATGCAACAATATATAACTACAATACAGCAAGAAAGTACAATAATAAACCAATAAGTGCAGTCCTCAGGTTCGCTAACGCGCGTAATACGGTTTGAGGCGCACGACATGGACGACTTCAGGTCGCGCACGGCGCCGTTGAGGAGTTCGTAATGCCGTCCGGGACAACCTCGTAGTCCAGGGCGCCTAGACGTCGAAGCACCTTGTACGGCCCGAAGTATCGCTGAAGAAGTTTTTCACGGAGTCCCACGCCGGCGTATCGGCGTCCACACCCAAACGCGGTCGCCGGGCTGGTATTCCACGAAGCGTCGCCGAAGATTGTAGCGGCGGCGGTCGGTCGTCTGCTGAGTCTTGATTCGCAGGCGGGCGAGTTGTCGGGCTTCCTCGGCGCGCTGTAAGTAGGCGGAGACGTCGATGTTTTCTTCGTCGGTGACGTTTGGTAACATGGCGTCAAGCGTCGTTGCCGGACTCCGTCCGTAGACCAGCTTGTATGGCGTCATTTGCGTCGTCTCTTGTACGGCCGTGTTGTACGCGAAAGTCACGTACGGAAGGATCGCATCCCACGACTTGTGCTCGACGTCGACGTACATGGCCAGCATGTCGGCGATGGTCTTGTTGAGACGCTCGGTGAGGCCATTGGTCTGTTGGTGGTAGGCGGTGGTCTGGCGGTGGCTTGTCTGGCTGTATCTCAAGATCGCCCGAGTTAGGTCAGCAGTAAACGCCGTACCTCTGTCGGTGATGAGAACCTCTGGGGCGCCATGTCGAAGGACGATGTTCTCAACGAAGAACTTGGCTACCTCGGCGGCACTGCCTTTAGGCAGGGCCTTTGTTTCGGCGTAGCGGGTGAGGTAGTCGGTGGCTACGACGATCCATTTATTTCCGCAAGTCGACGTTGGGAACGGCCCCCAGGAGGTCCATCCCGATCTGCTGGAACGGTCGCCGAGGAGGGCTCGATCGGCTGAAGGAAGCCTGCTGGTCTTGTGGGCGGTGTCTTCCGTCGCTGACAGTCTCGGCACGTCTTTACATAGCGGGAGACGTCGGTGGCAAGGCGTGGCCAGAAGTACTTTTCCTGTACCCTTGCGAGCGTGCGGGAAAGTCCGAGGTGTCCGGCCGCCGGGTCGTCGTGTAGTGCCTGGAGCACTTCTGGTCGCAGTGCTGCAGGCATTACGAGAAGGTAGTCGGCTCGAAGTGGCGAGAAATTCTTCTTTATGACAACGCCGTTTCGCAAGGAAAACGACGCGAGTCCTCGCTTGAATGCCTTGGGAACAATGGCGGTCTTGCCTTCGAGATACTCCACAAGGCCCCTGAGTTACGGGTCGGCTCGCTGTCGTTCGGCGAAGTCGTCGGCACTTATGGTTCCCAAGAAGAAGTCATCCTCCTGGTCATCCTGCAGCGGCGGGTCGACGGGGGCACGAGACAAGCAGTCGGCGTGTCCAAGCTGAAACTGTTTATTAGGCCGAACTTGTGGCCGGTAAAAGGAAAGTACGATTACAGCAATACACGCTGGCACTGATAGCGGCGAACAGGGCGTCGGCCGTCGATCAACTGACGAGCGGTGAAGCGCGTCGGCATTTATAAGTGTGGAATCGAATATTCCAGCCTTATCGCTGGTTGTCGCGCAAGCTCTGGAATAAGCTCGAGTGTTCGCGTTTTGCGCGCAATCTTAACAAAATGATCTTCAACAATCGCGAAGCTTCTCGAACAAAGAGGCGCGGTTTGCGATGAGCGTTGCTCACAGTCTTTGTGGGCGAAAACCGCATACAGCAACTGTGAAAATTAGAAACGCGCGTGGCAATATATATAAAGAGAGAGAGAGAGTGAGAGGAGATCTCCATTGGCGTTCAAATTTCATGTGATTTTTCATATACAGAGATGCAGGAATTTCGTTAGCAGTATTTAATAACATTGTAGAAAAGGTACACTCAGTTCTACGTATACCTTACCCTGGGACAACCATGCATACACGTATTATGCATGTAATAGTTTTATGAGCAAAAAGCTTTTATGCATTACCAACACAACTTTATGCATGAATACAATTATAGTGATGCCGACCTGCCTAGACAATAATAACTGTATTTTTAAATGTAGGTAGCGGTTACTGCACGTTGTCGTTTCCGGCATTAGTATTACACGTTCTTGGACATATTTAGTTTTTTGTATCGTATATTTTGTATTGCTTGCTCCTAGTAGAAACAGTGTTGCTAGCGCATTGTTATTATTATTGATATTATGACTATTACGGCTAACTTGTTAACCACAGGCTTTTTTAAAGTCACAACTTGTGGTATTAGGGGCCTAGTACATTCTTTATACTCCGCGAAATGTACTACGCCCCTACGTGGGGGGGCGCGGAATGTAGGGGCGTAGCCCCCCCCTCCCCCCACGTGGGGAACGTAGGTACGTAGCCCCCCCCCCCCCCCCCACGTAGGGGGGCTACGCCCCCTATGTGGGGGGGGGGGCGGAATGTACTACGCCCCTAGGTGGGGGGGGGGGGGGGGGGGGCTCCGAGCATTTGTATTTGCAACTTTGCTTGGAGGGCCCCCCCTGCCCCTTGAAGTAAATACGCTTATGCAAATGGTGCAAGCACAAATTTTCTTTGAAAGAATGTGGGTGATTATAAGTGGATTATAAGTGAATGTGGATGAGTACACCGCATTGCTTTCTTCCACATTGGTGGTCAGCTGTTTATGCTTGGTCAAACTTTTCTGGATCATGCACACAGCACCTGCTCGTAACGCGATGGAAGAAATGACCACAAAAAGACACATCGCGCAAGGACCACTCGTGCATGACTACATAAAAAAAAAGAAAAAAGAGAATACACCGCTCTCAATACGGCATATTTTTAACCATTGGTTCTTTGCCATTCGTCAAAACCTTCCGGTGTGCCATAAGATTGCGTGCTTGTTATGCGACTTCAGAAATCTGAAATCTCATGGTGTTAAAATGACGTGTGCACACTTAACAGCGCATTACTATGCTGAACAATACCTAAATATTTTTTCAGTCTGACAGTGTATCATTCTGAACGTAATTAAAAAACGCTGCCCGCCGATACCATTGCCAGCGGCTACTTATAGCAGCTGGCGAGATGGATTCATATGAGTATAATAAATATCTGAAGTTGTAGTATAACGATGTTGAGCTGTTCGTGCGCGTAAGAACTCGGATAACTCATCCTTGCTGAGAGAGAAGGAGAAAGAGAGAAATGAACAGCGCTGTGTGAGCGTGCTTTTTTTACTTCCGAGCTGTATTTTGCCATGGACAAGTCAATTCGAGATGACTCAAGGCCAACTAACCCGGCTGTCAATTCGATATTTTTAGTCCAGAAAACCATATGCGCCTTGATCATTCCCCCTGCTCCGATAGGTTAAATGGCGGGACAAGCTTGAAAAGTGAGCTTCCAAATGTACTGGAATACACTGCCCAATTCCTCGCCTCGTTCTAAGCCGCCGCGATCGCTGCAAGCTACCAAATGGCAAGCAAGGAGGAGCAGGTTAATCAGAAACAAAATCGGAAACCTTCTTGAGCTCCCCTCAATGCGGCGCAACTAAAACACTCAAAACCTCTGCACACTCATCGACTCATAGCAAATCGTATGGAGAGCAGCGGCGTTGCTATTTCTTTCCGATGAAAGAAAATGAATTGCTGAAACAGGAAGAGCGTTTTATCGGCCCGTAAAACGTTTACTGGTTCCTGCCCGTATCTGCGTCGTCAATTGTGTAAACTTCAGGCCAGGCAGAACAGAATAAAACATGACAGAGTGCTCTAACGTTACAGAGCCCCTACTGAGTGGTAGCCTTCTCTGCATTGCTGTTGCGCAAAGCGTGAGAGCGTCGCATAGGCGCCCTGCACCGCAGAGAACTACAGTGCGGGGTCGTGAGACACGGAAGACGATCTCCAGAGAAAAATTGGCCGCGTATCTACGTGCTTCGCTGCAAATGTCGTCAAAAGACGATAGTCTTGTGCCGGCCGTACTACTATGTTTTGCCTTGCCTCAGACAGCGCCTACTCTACGTTGAATTGGCTGCATCTAGCTGGCATTGATAAAATAGAGGAGGCGCTGCGTGAGATATGGACGCCATTGAAAAACATGGCGTCCAAACCGCCCCCTAACTTTTCTCAGTGGGGGGCTAGCGCTCCCCCTTGCCCCCCCCCCCCCCCCCCCGGTAGATACGCCTATGTCAGCCATAGAGCACTGCACGGGCCGGGATTTTCAGCCCGGGCCCGGCCTGGGCCCGGAACTTATTTAAACCTACCCGCCCGAGCCCGGCCCGGTGACTCAAAGCGAGACCCGGGCCCGGCCCGTACCCGAGGACAGAATTCGCCTACCCGGCCCGGCCCGGCCCGACCGCAGATCGGGCCCGACAGAGGCCCGATCCAATAATCTAGGTGGTGTTTCCCAAACACGAAATCGACAACAAGGTGTTTTAAGTGGCTAATCTATACGCTTTTGTGGCGCATGCTTCGCTAACAATTATACTTTAACCTACGGTAATTTCTTGTAAAAAGGGGCTCACGGTGGAAACAGCTGAGCTGATATACTGGATGCAATGAATGGTTGCTTGATAGTGGTACACTCTACCTACTTTTTCTGCAAATACTATGGGGATGCAATCAAGGCTTCGACGGACACCCGTCTGGTCGGGAAGAATCATTGAATAAAAAGACGATTACACCGACCACAAGCGAATAAAAATGCGTTGACGTTGCGGGAACCAGAATGGAAGCCTTGTTCACAATGATTGTGAACTATTAAGGCTCCCGTTCTGGGTGTCGAAACATCAACCATGGGGATCATCTAGAGCATTTCGCTGCAGATATTGTAGCAAGAAAAGTGACTTGCAGCATGAGTTCAGTTTCACATGGAACAGAACGCTCTCTTCCCTTTATTTACATTACGGTATATTAAATTATAAAGCATGCTATAACGACACAGTCAATCGTGCACCTTTCTGGATATGTAGCGCATGTCTTCAGCATAGTAGCACCTTGCCACAGCAAGAGAAATAGAGACAGAAATCAAAATTCATTACGTTATTTTAGCTACACTGACCTAGACCAAAATTATAATGAACCGCGCGCATCATGTGTACTTTTAGAAATACGTATGAGCTGCCGAAAGGAAGGAAAAGATATATTTGTCATAGCGTTCTTTTCATCTATCACACCGCTGCTAGTATATACACTATAGCAGTTCTTAGTGGCGTTTGTAAGCTTGTTTCTTCACGTGTCATTGCACAAAAAAAAAATCACGCCATATCCACGAAGTGAATGATGATGAGTGGGCGAAGCTCGATCGTTTTCATCCATGGCAGGAAGAGAATGTGTCGTCGGGAACGCGCTTATACTTCATGGTCATCAGCGTCATCGTCATCGTTATCGCGTGTAGTGGGTACATTCCACTATACTAGAACGCGCTTATACTTGATCGTTATCACGTGTAGTGGGTATACATTCCACTATACTGCGTCATCGTCATCTTTATCACGTGGAGTGGGTACATTCCACTATACGTGGCTATCTACCTACCTACCCACTACTACTACAACAACTACAGAGGAGGGACAGACCCACACCCTTAGGAGCTTGGATGGTGGTGGATACAACTTTATTAAACGTCCGGCAAGTTTTAACACGACCCGGGCTTAGGGTCTCCCACGGGGGAACGTCAAGGCCTTGCCTCAACGCCGCCTCACGGGCTTGCTGGACTGCCCACGTTCGCCCCTAAAAATCTAATTATCCAAAGATACCGGCTTTAAGCACGCCATCCGCTGTTGCATCACATATCCTGCCGCGCTAAAGTTTCTCGCACTGCTTGCGCCAGCCGCAGTGGCGTACATCTGCCTTCCGAATTGTGAAGGCGTCGCTAGTCTTTGTTTTTAACTTCCACCACTGGAGCAAATTTAGGATGTCTTTGCTGACTTCTGCACAATCCACATAGCTGTCCAGCTCGTCGCTTCATTTCTCTCGCTCCGGAACGTAATGTCGCTCTTCAATGTCATCGATAAAACTCCTCTTTAATGGCTTCTAATTGTAGTTTACAGCAGTGTACGTTATGCATGTTTTGCACCGCGCTCTATATATTCTTTTTCATATTATAATGATGTACGCCTTCCTAACGATGTTGTACTGGTGAAAGGTGTTCATTGGACTATGCAGGCATGCGACTGACAGGAGGTGGACGAAGAGATCTTTATCAATTTTCGGGTTTGTTCCACTTTGGTAATAAAGGCGCGAATAAGCTTTTCGACGCTTAGTCATATGCTTCGAGGTAAAGGGACATCAATCACATGGCACGGAATTCGTAATTGTCTTTTTCAAGCCAGACATTTCGTAAGCCAATATACTTTGCCCGACGCCTTGTTTACTGGACCCATGCTATTCCTACACATTCCAACGCTGTTTCGGCAGTATCATGTATCTCTGGCACTATATAGCGCAGGGGTCGCAAACACGCGCGCCGCGGCCCGCACACGACTGCCTTCGTCCCATTTTTTTATTATTTTCTTTATAAGTACGTCCTTAATCTGCATAGACATGACAGGTCTAAAGCATTTTCTTGTGAGACACCCCGTGCGTCCACCAAGCGTTGATACACAACCGTGAAAGAAAGACTATTTAAGAAACGGCGTCCAGATTTTAGTAATTTTGGAGATAGGTATAGATATGTTGTTGGAATCTCGCCACCAAATTCCTTTCAGAAATGACCGATATATGAGATATTGGAAATGTATTTCAAATGACAAAATCAGGTGACATTTGGTACAACCTATTCCGCACCCCCACTCCCCCTACCCCTTGCCCTGGCCTTTAAGGGACTAAATTTTCGTGAACGCAGACCGTTAGCTGATGCGAGTTTGAGACCCCTGCTATAGCTGAACAAGACGAAAGCTCAAACGCTAACAATGTGGGCGCACAAGGCAGGCTCTGCATGTACATCTCGCGTGACATGACAACTGGGAGCCGTGACGGAGCCACGGAAAACAAATGTCTTTATAGGGATCCTATGTAAAGAGACTCCGTGCAGTCCTTTCGTTCCAGTGGAGGCATGGAATATTCAAGATCGTTTCCCAGCTTTAGAGCTCTTGCGCTGATAAGTTATAAATTGATTATATTACTTTAATTACTGTGATAACACAATAACATTTGGGATATAAAATGATAAAGAATGCGAATAAAGCCCATAATAACCATATGTTAACTATGTAAACGTCTGGTCTATTTACTTTTAGCTCACCCATTTCAGATAAATCAAGTAGCCCCATATGCAAAAAGCTAAACAAGTTCGGTACTTATCCAACATAAACTCCAAATAAGCTTGCCCCCACAAAAAGAAGCATTTTTTAGATAAAATGTGAAATATATATTTATGCGCAACGTTTTCGGAACAAATTTAAAGGGACACTAAAGAGAAGAGTAATTTTTTTATTATCAGTGAGCTCCTCTTTTAGAATTCCAAAATAACCACGCTCGCCGGGACAAGACTCTTGGTAAGCACGAAATTGCGGGTGGCGACGCCACGTTCAAATTCGCGCAGCAGAAATCGTTACGTCATAGATTATGACGGCGTCCATTGGGGCCTACGCAGATCATAATCGGTAAAAATTAAGTAAATTGACCTCTGAGTGGCCCATAGACTTCACATGTCAAGTTTCAGGAAAATTTTGAACAGCCAGTCCCCCCAAAATACGACGAATACAGTTTGAAATCCGTGACGCCACGCGCGGAGATTTCAGCGCGAAATTCTGAAATGGAACTCTGACCTTGATTTTTTCCTGTTTTAATAAATTTATGGTGGTGAAATAAATGATATTCGAGTTCTCAGAGTACACATTATCAGTCTAAACCGATTCAGTGTTTAACTTTAGTGTCCCTTTAAGAATTTAGAAAAGTCCAGGCCCGGCCCGACCCGAGCCCGCCACCTCAAACCCGGGCCCGGCCCTAAGCCCGGAGCTTCAGGCCCGAGCCCGGCCCGGGCCCGCCATGAAACCAGCTTAACCAGGCCGGGCCCGGGTTTTCGGGTAGGCCCGAGCCCGTGCAGTGCCCTAGTCAGCCACTATGAGAACAATGGGTATACATGGATTTGCCTAATCTTCGTGCTGGCGGCTTCGAACGCACTAGTGGCTTCATTTACTGTTGTGTTTTGGCGTTTATTTTTTGATAAAAGAATGGATCATTGTGAACTTCCTGGATCAATTTGAATTGGTGAGCCTAAAAGGGTTAAGGTGGCGAAGTGAAACTGTTGAATGTTTCCTAAAGCTCGTATTGCAGCAAAGCGGCTCTAGGCCACACCTATCCCAATAGAGCCGAAACGAAGTTTAGAGAAATCCGTGTAATACCCATCATTCCCATGCTGCAAGCTGAATCGCCGTGCGTTGAAGCTCCCATAGACACTAGCGCCACAGGTTCCCTCCAGTGTATCGGCAAGAACCTCAATGAATGAAAAGATTTGGAACTGCGTCTTCTGACGAGTGAGCCCTCTTTCGCGGGTAGAACCACTGCTGTAAGAAAATGAATCCGAGAATATAAGTCAGGTCAACCCACCACATTCTTTTTTCTGATTTACACTATATGTGGCAATGTGTGAAGTTAGTGGCGATGTCATGCCTGCATGCCAAGGGAAAGTGGAAATCTCGGCTGCTTTTCATGTTAATAAGGAACTTTAAAGGGACACTAGATAGAAAAGAAATTTCCTGTAATATTATTGAAATTCAAAATCTTATACGGAGACATTTTCTTTATATGTAAACCAGATTTGGTATAGTAACAAGAAACAATAATCTTAGATTAAACTTTCCCACAAATAGCACCCAGACGACATTCTGGGAAATTTGGGAGAGCTCCCCCGTGACCCAAGTCGTATACGACATATTATAGCAACCACAGGTTTGAATGCAAGAAATCAGCATGATTTTTTTTCGAATGCATTTGAGATGGTCGCCAAAATGGCTGGGACGTTTGGAGTGGAATGACCCAGTAGCGCTTTTAAAGCGTAATTTATTGCTCTAAAGAGATTCATTGTTTCGCCTCAGGGCCCCTTTAAACCCATAAGACCATTAGAATCATTGAGAGTTCTGAACCTGAATTGAGCCAAAATGCACGGGCAGTACCTTAACCGCGACACTGTAAAAACAGCTTCGGAAGAGCATATCATGACTGAATATGTTTAAACTGCATTATAATAACACATTTGCCACATTTACAGCAAAGCACGATGGTCGACTGAGGCGGTAGGAAACGTTCTGACATCGTGACAACTTTTACCGATCGTCCACCGAAGTTGCATATTACGTAGTTCAACCTGTATCCGTTACGTAGCATGTAGTCAATAAAATTCTTCCGTGGTTTCTTAAACGGTGACAGCAAAAACAATTCACCCATCTTCTGTATAGCTCGTGTGACAAGGGACTTTTCATAGCAGTCAAAGTTGAGGGCATGTCGTGCAAGTGCTACACAAATAAAATTAATTGTTTTGCTTCCAGGACGCTGCCATGCGGTTCATGTACGCCTGCGACCCCGACCCATCACAATACGTCACAATCTGGGGGCCAATGCATCGCTACAACTACTTTCTTTGGTTGTCTGACGTAAGTGCTCACACCATTTTTCTGAATTATCTATGACAAAGCCCTAACATGAAGATACATTTTCAGATTCCATGCATTGTGGAAAGTGGTTTTATGCGACGATATCAGCGAGTAGCTCCTTATGCTCCACTTTGAGACAATTCTTTCGCGGTGTATCGACGTGGTTGTCATTTTAATTTGAGCAGCTGCGTGCGTGTCATGGGCTTACTAGGCACGTTGACTACACCGGTGGCTAAAGGGTAGGCTATTGTCTGACGTAACGCTGACACTCACCTAACAGCACAGATGTCACTTTTATCAATACGAAGTTGGCTCATTACTGCCGGGACAACTACGCTATATGGTAGCATGTTGAGTCGTGCGAATACATACGTAAGCCTTTGCGTGTGGCAGAAAATCAGTAACTATAATAAACGGTAAGTGTTTGTCTTGTTTAATGAACGGAAATTACTGTGTAAAGTTTTCTCCATCTGTTTCCGATGTCCTGAGTTGATATAGATTGATTGTGTATTAGCTTTCTACGTAGCTGCGCACAACGTGACATTGTATGAGGTTAAGCAAGTTTTTTCCAGCGCGAAACAAACGAGAACGGGAGACCTTGAACGATTAACTTGATCAAAGAGCAACCAGCCCGCGCTTGAGTCCTGTTAAGTCATGGTATGAGGATATACGCCACAAGTGACTATGGCAAAGGGATTCGCGACGTACGTGACAGGCATGTCATGTTATTCATGTCATGCCCTGATAATTATGTTCGTCATACGCTAATATTCTCCTCTGCCAGCTTTCCTATATGCCAAGTTAAGGAGGCGACTACCACAGTACTCGGACGTCAGCTGCTAGACAGATAGAAATGGTCAAAGTGCCATGGGTTCACTAAGAAATACTTCGAATGTATGATGCTCAACGATTGCTGCCAAATGATGAGCTCTGGCGGCTGCGTTTTAAATGCTCGCATGCTTAAACGGGTGCCTTGCTGAAAGCATGTGATTTTGTGGAGTATAGTACCTAGACATTTTTGTGCGTAAAATGGTTTGTTTTATCACTGAAACTCAAGGCCATTTTATTACATGTAACTGAATATTGACTGTCACAAACTGCAAAAAGCATCAATTTTTTTAATAGGTGGGAAATAAGCATAGCTCGTTTCATACTGCCACAGCAGCTGCGGCACCCAGCTCGTACAAAAGGATCAATGCAATCCTTCTTTTAGGCTTTCTACTCATTGTTTGTTGGAAGACGTTCCGAAAAGTCTTGGGAGGCAATCTTTTCGAGCGCAAAAACACTGTTAATAGTTCAGTACACTTTTTATTTGAGAAACAAAATGTGCACACAGTGCAAGGTAAAGTTCCTTGCGTTAAGGTTTCAAACATGGTTAGTTCTGTAACGGTAAAAAAGAATAGCTACTATACAAATATTTATACCGGTTTGCTTTAATAATATTTTCGTAGTAGACTAGAATCAACCATTCGAACAAGCGTAAGGGGAGAAGGGGGGGGGGAGGGGGGCAAGCGAAGATTTTCACCTGCCCAATGCATTAATTCCCTGCACGCCTGCCCCTCTCAAACAACTGACTTCCGATGGGTACACCCTCTTGCGTGAAAATCCGGGCGCCGCCCTTTTAAGTGTGTAATGTAATATTTTTGACAAAAACAACCTATTAGCTAGAACAAGGAAAAATGCGCGATGTCAGCAAACGATCGAGCATTCCTGAAATGATGAAGCTGAACACCTGAGGGCGACAAAGAGGGATGGCTTTCATCCACTGGCTAAAAATACGCTTGCTTCTCCATCTCTTATTGTTACACTCTCAGAAACGGACGTATTCGGAAGATGTTTTTGCCGCACGGCATTAGTAAACATCGCAAATAATTTTTAACTGAGCGAACGTACGACCACAGAAGGACACGTGACTAGGACAGGCGCAGTCCTTCTTTCATATCTCTTTGTGGCCGTAATACGTTCGTGCATTTCAAAATTGTTCGTTGAGATGCGCCAACTCGCACGATAGCAAGTTCTTAAAACCACAATCGTGATTGCATCATCGTGGAATAGCCGCGATTGTTCGGTCACGAACGCCATGAGTACTAGGTGCGTAAGATTGTATTCTTGATAGGAAAATGGTGATAACACAGTACCTACTTGGGAATGGAAACTCAAGCAAGCCAAGTGAAGATTTTTAGAGAAGCGAGTTGGGCTAGTTGGTGCAAGTTGACTTCAGCCATAACTTATCAGTGCCAAAAAAAAAAAAGACAACGGACTTGGTGAATACGACAGACATTAACACCTAGTCCTTGTTTTTTCTTCACCTTGTCCGCTGTCTTTTCTGCACTAATTCTTTATGTCTGATGACAATTATTGCTACGTCGCAGAAAGACGCGACAAATACACCTTTTTCTATTAGAGAGCATGAAGCATTAGTTTGGATACCCCGGTTTTAATACATGGGACAGGTATTAATCATTCTTCTCGACGATTATCGGTGAAGTCTGTAGCATTTAAAAAAAAGTCACAGTTTCACCGCAAGGGTGAAGATGTTTGGAATGCAATAGCAATAAATTGTGATGTTATACGAAGTGAGGCTGGCAGCTAAATCTTTTTCATTCGATCTCATGCGACTCTATAAAACTTTGCTGTAAGAGAATACGGCCGCACCAGGGCAACTTTTCGCAGTCTCTTCGCGTTGAGAGCGCAGCACGTAGAAGGGTGTACTAGCCGCCTGCTGATGGCTGCCGAGATAGCGAGATAGCGCGCGCGCCAGCGTTGGCGACCGCGCCCGTAAAACCTGAGTTCACAGTTCCTGCTTGAGACCCCCCCCCTCCGTCCCCCCGCGTTTTTTCATGTTCGTTAAAGAGGGGCGGGGGCGTCTCCCTCTCTGCTTGAGCATTCGAGGGCTGGTCTAACAGACGGCGAAACTTATCGCATGCGCCCTCCGAGCGACGGAGATGGGCCGGCTCGTTTGATCTCTGCTTCAGCCGCGTTCGTCGCCACCACTTGCGCGCTATTACCCGCGGGTATAAAGCATGATGCGCTAGAGGATCTTACTAATTTGGACTTTTTACGGGACATGACCGCCACAGTAACGGTGACGGTGACGGCAAAAAGCCGACGACACTGTCCATATAATTGCTATCGCAATGAAAAGAACTAAAATGATGGTGGAGGGAATTTTGAATATGTGCCACGGTAAAAAGTTGCAGTACAAAAAAATTACCAAAGCCATAAGTTCATTTCTCTTTCAACAGAAGCGATATAAAATACACATATTTATAGAATTTAGGCGAGTAAAATTTATGCAATACACACCTGTCTGAAAGGCAGAACTAATTCAGTGTCGTTACTCGTATAAACCCCGTGGTTAAAATACGATATTTAACTGTGTAGCCAGAATTCAATAATGCATCAAACTCAACGATAGCTCGTGAAAGTAAGCGTGTTGCTGGAGCGTACTCAATGAGCTGTCTAAAAAGCTGTTTCAATTTTCTTTCAGGGCAGCCGAAAGACGGGACCAGATGCAAACATTATGGAGAAATCATTTATGTACAGCATATTGGGACGTGACGCAAGTGAAGAAGTTGAAACATGTGTGAAGCGGTCGCGAAAAATTACCCGCTGGAAGCTGCTCGTGCAGTTTTATTACATCGCAAAGGTAAGAGCTGACTTTAGCGTTCCTCAGTCAGATACTGACTTTCGACTATACTGACCAACGTGACTCTACATTTCGAGTCTGAGAACTATCTCGGAGAGTGGGGTTAGAAGTGGTACAAAGCCGCGTCAGAAATAAAAAAAAAAACATGGTTGATCCCTACTTCATACAAATCGGTGCAACATGAAAGTGAAACATGTCTTCACGCGCGCAGTTGAATGTTGATTGTAAGCGACAGCTTGCACGATGTCCATTGGCGTATAGTAGCTTTAGCACCGTTTGATGCGGATACACTCTCGTTGACGCCTCGTAGGCACATCTCCCTCCCGACGACTAACGTCAATGATCATGACTAAACCTTTGTGGTGGCTGAAGTAATGAACATACACTCGGACACATCATATGGTAAATGCCGAACAAAGATAACATCAACAAGGAAACAATATGCACTGATACTCATGCGCTCATAAAAAGCGTCGTCACTTGAAGAAAGAAATGGCAATAATGAGATGAAGAAACAAATAAACTAAAGTGGGCCTGAAAACAAGCAGCGGGTGGGGACTGAATCCACCCGCTGCGTTTAGCGTTTTAAAAACTTGTTTAGCGTGGCGCTCTGTAAGTATCGAGCGTGACAGTGTTTGGATGCAACACTAACACGTGAAAGCTTAAGTGTCTCATCAACGCCTTTGGCATCAATGTTTTTTTTTGTTGTTGTTGTTGTCTTCCGAGAGAAAATACATTGAGTCACCTTACATAAAGTTAAATAGAAAGTTGTCGATAACTGATAGCACTTTTTGCGCACATTTTCGGATGAGTTCTGTGTTGTAGGTGCTGTCTGATATTGACTGTCGCTCTACATCGAGTGTAAATGTTTGATAGCAAGCACCTGGCAGGACTCTCAATGCTGGCAGGCACATAAATGCTGGTCGTTGAAAAGTGCTGTAACGTTAAATGCGTTACAAAGATACCGGAAGGGTACTACAATTTATCCTTCGCAAGGGACGCTTCCGAAGCAACGATGTTATGTTGGGCTTATACTGGTACTCAGCTGCATGCCTCTATTCGCATTTCATTTGTTTTTGAACCGCAGCTTTTTTAAATGTATAACATTTGTCAGCAGTAAGTCGAGAAATAGTCTAGAAATTCGTCATATATTTTGTAAAAGAAAATCTATGAGATAAACCTACATCAAATGACACGTGGCATACCTCTACCTGTGTTTCTATGTCCCGCAACATTTATTTTATTTTGCCTCACTGGCGAACCACGAAAAAATTTTTCTCTACTCTTGGTAACAACATACCTTCATGGAAAATGTACGAAAAGCAGAAAATTAAACTTCCACAATATATATGTGCCTAAACAAGCATTTTATCTTTTTGCTACACTACATGACATTTGTTATTGTTTTTTTCACAGACAATGTTTACTGTCAGCCATGGTGTTGAAAGTACTTCCAGAAAAACAGCTGAACTACGCCTGACAGTGGATGAAAGGGCAACGGCGGCGCAGGTGTACGACTACATGGGGCGGAGTTTACATCACCTCTTGGAGGTAAAAGACGTATCTCTTGCTCAAAAATCAAAATGCTCAAAAGATCAAAATGCGCCGTTGCTCTAGCAAAATGAGCTGGTCATGTCATAGTGACGACGCACTTAAAACAGTCCTGAAGTTCGCAAGCACTGTTGGAATCGCGATCATGAGAAGCAGTCAGTGAGGAGCTGCGTACGTCTCATTGTTTCGCTTTAAAACGTCATGCCAGTCGTACTTTGACGTGTCGGTCATTGACGCACGTTCGTCATGCATGCCGGCTTGACTAGTAGAGTTACACGGGTTTGATATGCGAAACGCGACCCTGTCTCATGTGGCCATTCCCTTCGCTACGCTCCGTTCGTCGGCTCGTCTCTCCACCTATCCGAGTGCTCTGTTTCGCCGTGCGACGAGAAGGAGTAGGGCCTCTCGTCTCTCGCTCGCGATATCACCTAATCGATATCTCCAAATCACCGCTTCGCGATGGAGGTTAGGGATAGCGGAAAGTCACGGAGAGCAGTACGCCAGCGTCTAAAGGTGGTTCAGGGGCCCCTTGAATGAAATATAGTAAAAGCACGCTTATTGGAACTCGAAGGGAAATATAAAATCGTTCGAGTTAAGCGGAGTTCGAATTAACCGGCGCGTGCTAGAATGAACGAACATCGCAAAACAATGCGCGGGCAGAACCGAAAGAAGCAACCTCCTGACCCATTATCGCGAACTAGGCGCTGCTACACGTTTGAGTCAGGTGATTTCGCAAATTAAGTTCATGGAGCTGTCAGTGATACTTGAGAAACAAACACCGACATGTATTCATGCGAGAAGTGAGCCTCAATGTGACATATATGACGCTATTTATGATACAAGACACGTTTATTTACAAGGAAGGCTTAAGGCAATCAAAATTAAAAGTAATCAGTGCATTCGCTTGCACTTCTTCTGTCGTGGCTTCATGAGCATCGTTTGTAGCTTTCCCAAGAGCTCCAGCGCAGTGTCAGAATTCTCATCTGCTGAGAAATGTTGTTGTGTCGTTGTTTTCACTCTTTTGTAAATTCGGGTTGGCTTCGTTTTGCAACATACTGTGATCACTTAGGGCCGAGTTCTGCGAATAACAATGCAAACCAGGGGCTCCCAGTTCGAATTAACTGTTGTGGATACCGAGGTGTTCGAATTATCAAGAGTTTCCCCCTAGAAATATACAGCGCTGTGCCGGGACAAGGGCACAGCGCTGTGTTCAAGTTCGAATTAACTTTCAGTTCGAATTAAACGTGTTAGAATTATCGAGATTTTACGGTACTATGTGCATAGCTTTTGCAAAGCCAAGCCAAAAATACGTTTGGCGCGCCACAACTGGGTTTACAGGAGTTGAAGATCAGCCACTTTTTTTTTCATTATTGCAAACAGCCAGCCAATACGGGATAGGAGGAAGATAGATCAAAACGGAGTTTCTTGTATCCTATCCGGCCATGAAGTTTGCAAAAAAAGGACGAATGCGTACCAGCATGGTCCGCTTTCAAATATCTTAATTCAGCACAAAAGTGAGCCATTTATTGCGTGAACTCAGCTCGCTCCATCAAACACAATATGTGACGAGACGGGGCAGCGCGTAAGAGTGTTAGGTTTTCTTAAAGGCCAATGCACTGCGAGGTCCGCGGCCGACCAGTACATATCTCTGTAAAGTGCGTTACTTCATTGCAACACAAATTATAATATGCTTTTCATAAGCATTGGTGAAATATTATTGAAAACTTCGTAATTGTCGTAAAAAATAACGTTTCTTTCAGCCGGGAATTCTTCTGATAAAAGTTTCCTTGGCATCTTCTTTCTACAATGCCATGATTCTTCATATTCTCAGCGCTGCAAAAGGAGGTAGGTGTGCTCTGTAATAAAGTTCTTAATACCTGAATATGATTTACGTTCAGCGATAAAACATCGAGGTTCACGCCTAATGTAAACGGCTCCTTTTTTCCTAGATATGATCTATTAATGTAGTTTCCAACATTAGGCGGAACATTCTGTCTGCCTAGATTGAACGAAGCGCAGGTAATGGAAAACGTATTTATCTATTTATTTATTTATTTGTTTGTTTCTTTGCTTACATATACTGTCGATCCCATCAGGGATCATTACAGGACGGGCATGTTCACTTATGACAATATATGAATACCAAGAGCAAGAATCAGATTACACGAAAAGAAAATATTGGCAGTTAACGAAGGGAAACCGTAGTAGTAAATCGCAATAAGGGTTGCGGAAAAATAAAGGGTGATCAAAGAGGAACGCAAAATGGAAAAGCGAATGACAAAAATTGCACCATCTCCCGCTAAAGAGAACCATGTGTAGATGCGAAGCAGCGGGCGCTAACGCTTACACTGGCGGCGGCGTTGACGCTGGCGCTCATCGCAGCGTTGCGCAGGAGAGAACACTGGGGAGGCGCAAAGCACGCAGTGATGGACCGGTGTTTCCTACTGGAACATGCCAATCACTGCTAATGGGCAATGAGAGACAGAAGACTCCGACTGGACACATAGACCCGCAGTCCACTTTCAGATGCGAAGCATCTTATGCTCGGGGCTCTGTCCGTCCTTCCCGTGTCCCGCGTCCCGCGTCCGGTCACTGTCATGAAGTAGGGAAGCACCCATTATGCGAACCACAACCCTGTAGTAATATGAAGGCCGTCAACCCTAACACAGTCATCAGAGTCA
>JALIZH010011355.1:37500-70785 GCA_030522465.1 Rhipicephalus appendiculatus
GATTTTTGACTGATTCCCCCAGCTTTGCATGAAAGTGGTACAAATCTTAGTTAGCGTGATCCCGAGAATCTACATAAACACATAAATTTATCAAGTAAAGTACAATGCAAATGCAAGGAAGAAACAGAGGAAGCAGATCTACAAGTGAACAGCACTATAAATACAAAACACAACCCAGTTAAAGGAAGCCATACGTTACCGAACTCTTTATACGTCAACTCACATACGAACGGATAAAGATAAAGCTACTCTCGCAATACTGATGAAAGCTAATTTATCCATTACCTGAATTTTGAGCAAAATTTTCATTTTCGTTATCAGTCTTGAGGCAAAAAAGCCAAATCTCTTCAATATTAACGTTCTTAGGAATAATAACTGGAAAGTATATCTGGAAGTATTCAATTCGTCAGGGCCAGTTCGCCAAACTAATATTGAAGATTTATCACGCGAATGTTTGTCTACCGGAGGGGAGCTTAAAACATATTTTGTGATGAAGTCTGTAGAAAAATCATTGACTTTTTATCCTGAAACCTGTCCTTCGTAAATACAAGAAAAAGGTCATGCTTACTTTGAATATAAAAAATGAATATCATGAATTTATTCCCGTGGCTTCTATCGACGCTGAATTTCGGCTGATCCTTCATATTAGTACTTATGCAAATCAGTAAGGACACGCCTTTTATATATTTCCTTTTCCTTTCTTCCAGCGCTTGACGCCGAAGTGTTCAGTGAATTGGCTCAGATTTTGAAGGGCGCCGAGGCGGAGAGTGCCACCGTGCCGCGAATGATACAGGTAAGCCCATACATAAAGTAAAATCTGTGGAAAAGCTTGCCATTTCCGCTGAAGTCTAAAATCTTTCTGTTCCGCCTACTCCTTTCAATGTACGGGTTGTTTCAATAAATATGTCAAATATCCTCCCAAATCAGGAAAATACGATACTTTATTCGCTGTGTTCACAATTGCTTTTGCTGCAGCGGCACAGATCTTAAGATAGTTGGAGACATCATTGGGACAGTAATTAAGGATGTTAATTAATTCTTTAAATGGTAGAAAGTATTAACTTGTTAATTAGTGGAGTTAGGCGGTTATGTCACTTAAGAGAATGGAAGTTCTTCATGCAAACAATCTATTGCAGCTTTGAGATTTCAACTAGGTTGCCTCTTGCAATTATTGTGGCGTTATGAAATTCAGCCAAATTAAACGGTTGATTCATGCTTAGAATTTATGGGATACACACGATATGGAAGCTTAAGTTTAATTAATATAAGTGTCAATTAACTGTCTTAATAATTAATAAAAATTCATTCAATCAGTTCATTGAGGGAGTTTCCCGTTTTTCTTTTTTTTTCTTTTTTTTGGGATCTTTGCTGCACCTCGATGTGCAGATCTGAAGCACGCGACTCTCTCTACGTGGCCTCTGCGATCCGATTCGGTAGCGCGCCGTCTTGCGGCCAGAGTTGATTGCGGAGGCCATGGAGTGTAAAGCGAAGCTCAATGGGCTTAAATGGACTCATTTATTAAATGAGTTCATTGAAAGAGCATGACGTTTTCTTGTACTAATATGCCATGAAGATTGCACATACCCACCAGAGAACAATCATGTTTCACTTCAAAGTCTAGCCACGCGAACCAAAACTTCAACGAATGGAAGGGGCTAACGCAATTAACGGCACTCAAACGAAACATTAATTTCGCCGATAGCTTTTTTCTCAACACACTTGAGAAACTGTGATTGGATTCCAACATCATAGCTTTCACTCTCCCATAGTAGAGTGAAATGTACCCAAAAGCACCTAGATTTTTTTGTTCATTAGGGATACTTTTCCACTCTATATATGCATGATAATCTCATCTCCGGAGTTTCGTGCATGCTCTCATTCAGCTCATTGTTCCTAGGTATGTTATATCATAGTGACTAGGCAAAACAAATCAGTCCGGTAAGCTGCGATAATCAATCGAGATAATGCTATATGTGTCAGTAAATAAGCGTACACGCCTGAAACAATGAATGTTTGCAATGTTCACACAGCCTATGCTTTTGCTGCAGGAACTGGGCCATGTGCTGCGGGAGTCCCCTGAGAAGGACAAATTCCTGAACATGACAATAGAGGTGAACCCATTTCGACACGAATAAGTGGGTTTATTGAAGGTGTAGTAAGAGATAACTGCCTTGATGAGTAACTCCGCACTAATGACAGGGTGTAAGCAGAGGCCTGGCTACGTCCGGGTATATCCTTTTGCAGTGTAAACTCACCATAAAAACCATGAAAACCATGCAAGAAAAGATATTCATTCAAAAATGTGTTTTCAACGAAATCAGGCACGTCACCCCATTGAAAAGGTCCAAGGCCTTTAACAAATGTGGTAGCGGAGCGCTGCGGATTAGTTCAAATCACTTCGAGTTGCCAACGCTTAGCTGAAGTACAAGAAAATTACTCTAGTTAACGCGGTAGCTGCTGCATGAAATCATGCTCGTGACTTTATGAACACCACAGAAACGCCATAGCCAGTCAACAACCACGTGAAAGAGGCACTCGCGTTTTACACAAAGCCAGCAGTTGTACAGTTCTTTGCGAGAGTGGACATGGAGTGAAATGTGAATCAGAATATAATAATTGATGATTAATAAAGAGCATAGAACCTCGACAAGTTAAAAATTACCCAGTGTGTGATCTACCGAAAAACGGAAGGCAGATAATGGATAGCAAGATAGCAGAGTTCATTAAAAAACTAGGTTTCTTTGATCAGATATCATGAAAGGCTACAGCGCACATAAAGCCTTGATCAGAAATATCTTTCTTTTATTACCTCGTTATCACAGCTTTGTCAACTGGTGAGCTCAAGTGCGAAAGTTTCTGCAGTAGTAACAGCATTTGTTGGGTTTTAACGCCCCAAAACCATGATATGATTATGAGAGACGCCATAAGAGCTCCAGAAATTTCGTCCAGCTGGTGTTCTTTAACGTGCACCTAAATCTAAGTACATGGGCCTCAACCATTTTCGCCCCCATCATGCGGCCGCCGTGGCCGGGATTTGATCCCGCGGCCTGCGGGTCAGCAGTCGAGCTAAGGTTTCTCCACATATTTGAATTTACACAACAGGCATATCATAAAAAGTTGTGTAAGTCAAAAACAACAAAAGTCAGAACTCGTTTATTCTTATTAAGTAAGCCTAAACTGTGCTTGGGACGAGACACCAGAGTATAAGCAGACAGAAAGATCGCAGACTAACAGCTTATTCAAATCACACAATTTTTCCTCCTCGAACAATGCGCGTGCGCAAAAAACAGTCATGACCACGTGACGATAGTACACTCGCTGCGCAAGACTCCTTCCTAAACAAGAAAAAGAAGCTCTTTTTCTTGTTTGAAGAGATAATGAAGAGATAGGTTTTGATCTGTTGCACTTATCTGGGCCATGTCTAGCTGCCCACGAGGCTTACAGGATTTCACCTGGTCTTCGGCCCTTCGCTCGCCCTAACACCTTCGTGCTACTAAATATAGGGGTCTTTCGGGGGGGGAATCTACTATGTTCACGCGCTCACGACTGTTTTTGGCACACGCGCCTTGTTCCAGGAGGCAAGATTGTGTGATTTCAATAAATCAGTTAGCCTGTGTTCGTCCTGTATGCTTCTACTCTGGTGTCTCGTCCCAATCGCATTTTAAGTTTACATAATATGTCTTACCAACTAGCCACCAACACACGTTTCTCGAGTTCATTTACTCAATCTACGCTAACATTTTTATAGCACCGGAGAGCCTAAGATTACTACCTTAACATTACTTCTTAGGTTAGAACTTTACTAAAAATATTCCATTATTAGTTTCTAATAATGAATTTCCCACCATGTCCGCCCAAGAAAACAGCCGTACACCCACAGATTCGTTGTAGAGGAAGAGTACAAATATTCGAGAAAAAAGCACGTAAGCGAAAGCCGTAAGTAGATTATCTCTGTAGCCTAATTTTGCTTCCACAACAAGCCAATTTCGCACAAGAAATCCACAGCGTTAATGTATTTTCACTTGCCACGATTAAGACGCAGAACAGAACCTGATTCGTAGCGCCCGCGCCAATCTCCGCACTGGCTTTTTCCTAAAAAAACTCACCCTTAATAAGGCCGATAGAAGCACAGTTTCATGCTCTACAACCTAAGTTTAATAATATTAAAACGCTCTAGAAGTAGTGTGTACCATAACTGAGACAGAAACGAAGAGCGCCGCCATCTGTGTAAACCTCAAGAAAATTGCGCAACGCGCCATTTGCGAGTATTGACTGATGATGACACGGCGATCTGAATGAAGGCCATAGTATTTAATATTACCAGCTCTGCAGAGCTTAAGTTAATTTTATGTAACACTCTTGTCCCGAAATTAAAACAAAATACGTAAGCATTATAATTTCTCTGCAAAATTTTGTTTCGTAGATTATTTTACTCTGCTGTCCTAAATGACATGTCAACCACTGCCTTTATCAATGCTCATGTCGGTGAGAATGAATTTATGACCATGATCACACGCAGGTTCGAGTCGGTACTGACCACCGTGGCTTCGCTGTTCACTAGCAGCAGTACTTTTAATACATTTACGTAAGATAACAATATCATATCCACGACAAATTCAAAGGTTCTCTACATTCCGATATTTTTGCGTCAGGGGTTCTTTCCAAATGGTAGTTATAAAATTCCCCTTTCCTCCTTGTAACAGGAGGCGTGTCAGTGGCTGGCAACGGCCCAAAATGAATGCGGAAAGAAGTACCGGGAGTTTATCCAGAAGCATGGTCATCGAACTGTTAAAGAGGTATTTCAACTTTTGTTTACATGTCTGACTTCTGCTGATACATAGCATAAGCTGAATTTTGTTGCGTACTGCCGGGTTATGCCGTGAGCGATTGTTATGGTATAAAACACGCGAAATCAAATAATCAAACAGGCAGACAAGAAGGATGCCGTTACTGTTACTTTTTCTTCTTCTTCAAAAAAAATGAATCGTTCTGCCAACGTGATTTCATTATGGGTTATAGTTCACTTATTAGTACAGATAAATTAATGCTGATGTGCCGGGTAACGATAAAGTGAAATATGAAACTGACTCATTGCTTTAAAAAATACTGATGGTCAAGTACTCTAACGGCTAATGATGGCGGATGCATTGTCGTAGACAGCAGTAGCTTCTCCGACATCCGTGCACTTCTCACTTTGAATTTTGCCATGAAACGCGTGAAGTTAAAAATGTATTAGGTGAGACGACTTGTCCATTCAGCTTATAAGATGATGGCTGCATGCTTCTAAGGGTCCCAAGTCTTCGTATATTTTCTCCGACAGGTACAGCGCCACACGACAGGATGTCCAAGATAAATGGACAACTGTACACTTTTTAAATGTCATAATAAGGTGGAAAGGAACATGTGCTGCATAGTTTTAAAAGAGGTACTGCAAGGAAACACAATGCACGCAGTATGCTTGTAAAGCATTAAGACATAGTGCAGTTGTGACCGTTAAATATTACATGTATCGTATTTCTTGATGTATAGCTGGATTTAATTAACGACGTTGGTTACAAATATAATGATTGGAACATAAAGTCTGTTGAAGTGGGATATGCGCTTTTACAGTGAGTATATAGTTTGTTCGTGTAACTATTAGCGGCTGTAGTAGAAGAAAAGTAGAGGTTTGAGTCTAAATTATGCGATCCTAAGCACAGGAAAATTAGGTAGCGTAATGACACCATGAAGAAAAGAAGGCTGACGTACTGATCGGGGTCTTCGTTTGATAGATGGGTGGATGCGAAAAACCCAGTTTTCAGCATTCATGACAGCAACTTATTCACGCTATGAAATCGACTAACATGTATAAACTCCGCAAGGAGCGAAAGGGAAATGGGCCAACAAGGGTGTTTTCAAAAAAATCACGCCATATCCACGAAGTGAATGATGATGAGTGGGCGAAGCTCGATCATTTTCATCCATGGCAGAAAGAGAATGTGTAGTCTGGAATGCGCTTATACTTCATGGTCATCAGCGTCATCGTCATCGTTATCACGTGTAGTGGGTACATTCCACTATACTGGAACGTGCTTATACTTCATCGTTATCACGTGTACTGGGTACATTCCACTATACTGCGTCATCCTCATCTTTATCACGTGTAGTGGGTACATTCCACTATACCGGAACGCGCTTATACTTCATCGTTATCACGTGTACTGGGTACATTCCACTATACTGCGTCATCCTCATCTTTATCACGTGGAGTGGGTACATTCCACTACACGTGGCTACCTACCTACCTACCTACCTACCTACCTACCTACCTACCTACCTACCTACCTACCTACCTACCTACCTACCTACTTACCTACTACTACTACTTCTACTACTACTACAGAGGAGGGCCAGACCCACACCCTAAGGAGCTTCGCCCCTAAAAGACACCTGGCAAACCCGCTTGAAAAACGGCACAGAAAAGCGAGGCACATCACTACACATCACGTCACACGCAGAGGAAGTACCACACAGATGACAGCCGAGAGGAATGCTTGAAGGCAATTCTAACGCAGCTTTGTCAGCTTCGTAATGATTTCAGGCGCAACCTGAAAGAGCCGTTATTTCATTCAGTAGGTTACTGTTCAGGAGAGTTGTTCCATTTTGTTCAGCAGCACGAAGGACGATAACTATGAAAAGCAGGGCATTCTAGTAGCCAGCTCCGAAACCTTTTCGTTGCGAATGTCGCTTTATTTAAAAAAAAGTGCTAAAATGCCTAAAATTGTTGGGACGTGCAGGTTAAAAACCACATATATCTTGAGACATGCCAAGAGTCCGTTAAAACGGCGCTATCGCCAAGTGGTGGTGCCTGGTTAGCCTACACACGCACATGAACTTCCTGTAGTGGCTCGGCCCATGAAGGCCTCGGCCAGCGTTCTCGAAGGGGGAGGCGATGTGCGACATGAATAGAACCAATGCGTTCCTTCCGCACGGGATCTGCCACTTGAGGCGAGTTAAGACACGGCGAGAAACTGTTGCAGGCTGCGATCCCCTGGCGACACGTCCATGCAGCTGTTACCCAATGCCAGGCGTACAAATCATGCACACAAGGGAAGAGAAGTATTTAAATGAATGTTCCCGTAAAAACATCAGCGGTTGCTTGCAACTTATATTTCCAAACTAGCAGAGTATGCATAAAAATGCAGTATGTTATATAGAAGGAATATTATTTTGTAGGAGTGGCATTCATATTTTTTTTCTTTCTTTACTTTCCCAGTTCGATGTGTATATCAAGCCTTGGGCTATGGACCCTACGTCACTGGTTAAGTCTTTGAAGGTAAGGAACACTGGCGTAGCCGTGGGAAAGGGGGTGGGGTATGAGGGGTGCAAACCGACAAAAAAAATTTCAGCTTTCTTTGTGTATATATATAAACGCACGCACGAACATATATACAGTACTGTTTAAACCCCTTCCAAAAATATTCTGGCTATGCCCCTGGTAAGAAGCACGGTGTGAAACATTTGGTAAGAACTCCTGAACTGAGCTTACCTACGCAAAGCAGATGAAAAGCTAATTTTGCATTTATTTTCAGATACGAGGTGATATATGCGGTTACCCTGAATGCATGTCTAGTTTGCTCATGGTCTTGCATACATGATAACATGATTAGTGATGGGTATTACATTTGCAGTTTTACAGCTAGGAAACTGTCAAGAGGACATCATTATGCTTAAAACATTTGTATCAAGTGCACGCTACAGTGCTGAATACAAAGACAACTACAAGAAATATTAAAGAGAAGTTATGGCAGACGCAACATTATGATGCAAGTACGTGACTCCGTAGGGTAGATAGTGAGAGCTGGAAACAAACGTAGCTAAAAATGTTTCAGCGCAGGCGTCACTAAATAATTGAAACTAAATGAAAGGAATGAATAAACTACTATGCAATACATTACAGCTACGAAATCAGCAAATGAAATCTTTTGAAAAACAATTAAATTATGTCATTTGAGAAATAATCATAGCCAAGGATTTACACATGTACAATGACAGAAAAATGGACGGAGCTAATAGTATCAAATGAAAAAAAATGTCAGTTTTAGCTCTTAGCGTAACTGTTTATATAACTTAGAAGAAAATTTCTTGTAAAGGCGTAAAAATATATGTACCAATTATGATTCTTTAGTTGCGTACGGTTGATCACTAAGGTGACTGTTCGGGCTTGTTGATAAGACATAATAGAGAGTAAGAGCGAACAAGATGAGGGCAGATGGGAGGTTTGCTTCGAGCCTCTTTTTTGTCCTGGTCTTCTAAGTCTTTTTTTTTTTCTATTCTACGATAGAATTTCAAAAATGCACGGTAGAGAAAAAGAAACTAAATTTTCCTTACTTTGTCGGAGCGCATCAAAATATCCCGTTCAGGCGCGAATTACGATGCACTGTCTAAGAATGTGTGAAATTCACGTAGCATAATTCCAAGGCACTCAGTATTACATTGCAAGAAAGAAATTTAGGCAATGCATTGTTTTCTGTGAGTTTCAGTCATTAATTGTAATTAGTATGTGAATCAAATATTCCATTTTTTCTGCTTTTTCTGCCGTCAGTCACATTTTCACGTGAAAAGACTTGAATAATGGGCTCCAAATATGTGCGCAAGTCGTCATTGGTTGTAATCATTTCGGAAAAAGAAAAGCACTGTTGACGTTGGTCCTGGAGCGCGGCACGTCGAACGACCCATAAAAACTCGCACTACCTTCACTAAAGTGATCGATCACTGTCATACGCAGCACACTGATTTAACTCACGACATACTGACTATGGAGAAGGTTCAGTTCATCCAATGAGCAATGTATCTTGCTCTCTTTTCGCCACAAGTTCACGCAACTAGCAGAAACAAGTTGCGTACACAAACGTAGCCACCGCCGCTGAAGGAGATATGAAAGTGACCGGGTATGTCTCGAAGCAAAGATCATAGTGACCTTGCAAAAAGTTGCATCAGATAATCTGACGACATTCGGGATACTCATAACAAGATTCGCGGAGACTACCTGCTTCCTCTTGCTCATTTCAGGCTGCCGCAGCGGCTCCTGCAGTTGAGCAGAAAACATCGTCTGCTTCCTGGGATGCCTCCAAGGTGCCGTTCAAGCTGTCTACATTTCAGAGGCAAGTAGGAAGTTTACGATAATTGGCCGATAAGCTGGTTGACGAAGGGCCTATTTATTTGAACGCGGGTGAATCCCGTTATGAGTGTAGTGCACTTTCCCTATCAAATAGGAGATAGTCATTGCACTCAGTCTTGCAGTGAAGTACTCAGAGTCCTCGAAGATTAGTTCTCGATTCTCGGTGTTTGCTCCGAACAGCCTCAAGAACACTATAAGACCCTATAGAACACTCAAGAACACTCAAGGGTTGGGAAGAGGTAGCGTGCCTGTCATCCTAAGTCAACACGGCATGTGGAGGTGAAAATGTCAAAAGCGGGTGCCCTGCGCATCACAGAGCTTCCTAATATTACACTCGAGGGAAATCTGGAGCTAGTGTCCATGGGATCTGCAACGCATGACGCTTCAGCCAGCATGGAAACCATGGGTAGTACATGGATGTGTCTAAGCTTCGTTCTTATGGCTCCGTTTCTCTCCGCGTGGTCTGCAGCTACTTTGTCGCTATACGAAGTTCAGCAAACGCTCAACAGTTACACTTCAGCACCTTGACCTTTTTAACGCGACAGCGTTAAAGAGCTCGTTTCGCAGAAATTCCGGCGTGGTTGGTTGTGAGCGAAAAATCATCATCTTTTCCGTGAACGAAAGATCGAGAAAGTTGCAAATAAAATAAATGATAAAAATTTCCGGGTAGGAGTGAGGATCGAACCCAGGCCGCCTGCGTGGCAAGCAGGTGTTCTACCACACAGTCACGCCTCTGCTTGGAAAGACAGTGAAAATAACTTCCTCTGCTTGGAAATGCAGTGAAAATAACTCATTCTTTGCAAACGCAAGTGTCCTTTATATAGGCGTCGCAATATAACATTTAATATCCCAGTAAGAGTAATATTGCGTGGTAAAAGCGTACATTGCCATCGGGCGTCAAAACATGTGACTATCATGACGATTTCGTAGTTCAAAGCCGGCCACCCATTACAAAAGGCACACACCTTACCGCGCGTATCCTCTTAACACCACGTAGTGGGTGCATTAGCACGTATGCACTAAGTGGTTGAAGTACGCACTCGGTACAGGATATCGCTATCGCGTTCAACTCTTAAAGGCGAAGCTTTAGGTCCCCCCAATTTTTAGGCTCACCAACACAAATCAGGTCACGAAGTTCACAACGATGTATTTTTTCATCTGAAGCAAAAGACAAAACACAACAATCGACAAATCCACAAGTGCGTTTGAAGCTGCAAACACGAAAATTGGGCACATCCATGTACTACATGTCATTCCTATGTTGGCTGTATGATCGCAGCGCCAGAGTTCCCTCTAGTTAATGTTGCAGGAAACTTTATGCTCCGCATGGCATACATCCTAAAAAAAAACACACACTACGCGCTCTCTCTCTTCCAAGTAATCGACAGCGGAGCGAAGGATCTGGAGCTCTTCAGCTAAAAAGTTTTTTTACGCCAGAATTTCACTAGTATTGCAACAATATTTCCATCTGGACACTGCTTTGTTATTGCAGAACGGTGTTGAAGCTGGTCGCTCCTAAGGCGCGAGCAGCTGTGGGAGCGCGCGAAGCAGCAAAGGTATGTTTTGGAACATCGCAGTTGGAGTAATGTCGTGATTGCAAGTGCATCAAGTGTTCTCAATTCATTCAATTTTCAGTTATAGCAAAGCTCGACAACCGCTAAGCGCCTGAATGTGGTTGTAATTGTATTGGCCGTATTAGAAGAAGTTAAAAAGTTTCGAGCGACAAGAATTACACGTGTATATGCAAACAGTGAAAAATTCCGTTGTACACTACAACTATAACCTTACGTAACTTACTACGGCAAGCCACAGTTGCGTTCACTCATTTCAGCGGAGCGCAAGCAAGCTGATAGGTAAAATTTCTACGGCGTGGGTTCAACTGCGTTGGTTTTCTACATGAAGCAAATAGGCTGATAATAAGAACAGTGGTGACGGGCCGACGAGACCGGCGACGGGAAGTACCAGGCGGCCGCTGACCTATAAATCCTCTCATCAGAATTTATCTTTAAAAATTGCGTAAAATGGCCATTTCCTGTCAATATCACAGGCAAGCCGTGACAGTCATTCTGACGTAGCGCTTCATTGCAATTTCTGCACACAATCAGTGCAGTATAACATGGATCTTCACGCGACAACCAGGTGACAACGACCACAAAGTTTGATTCACTCTACAAATGCTCCCCCGAACATGGTCACAGCACACCACTACAACTCAGAAAGTTAGCAACCGATTGGTCAAGCCACGCCAGATAGCCACGATGGAGCACATGTTTTGGGATTTTGCCACAGACCCGCCGTTAGAGAGTTGTCGCCAGTAAAAGTGGAATATTCTGCTGGACAGCTTTGCTCCGGGAACGTAACTCCGGGTAAATGAAATTTTTCAAGAGGTCCACTTCAACACCGACGGAGGACCATCTTGATGGTGTGGCAGGAGACACCACATCGAGCTTCGGAAATTGTTTCATGACTGATTGATTGACTGGCGAACGCTTGCGTCTTTATATTATTCAGATGTGCCTGACAATAACATTAACAATTATCGCAGGTGGTTCCTGCGATCACTCCTTTTGTTGCTCGTTTGAACTTAATACCGATGCAAAAACGCAGCATTAATGTTAGTAAAAAGGCTAAGCTAATGTCGTGCTCCTGAAACTTTTCAGCCACAAGCTTGTGTTGGAGACGGCTGAGAGTGGGCATGATTTGATCTTATGTAAAATGTCGTGCCTACGGTTTCATATAGAATAACTAACTTACAGGAGCAATGCTATATTATCTATGTTCTCATTATGTTTTTAACATGAAAGTGTTTTATGCCGGGGTCCACCACGGCTCCTCTGACGTATTTCCGTCACGGATATGACGTTGTAAAATATAAACTAACATACTGAGGCCAAATAAAAAACTAGAAGAAAAAGTTCTGTCCCCGGGCGTCGAACCTGTGACCTCTCACTCAGCAGTGCGCGCGGCGCGAAACCACTCGGCCACGAGAGCGTACGTACCTCAGCTTGCTAACGGCAAGCTATTTATATACACCCTATACCGTTGGCGGTCGTCGGAGCTCCTCGACTTCAGCGCGTTTTCGTCATCAGTTGCGAGATGGCGCGAAGGTGGCACGGAGTGCGCGCTCTTAAGGTCGCCGTGCCTCTCTCTGCGGTGAGCGCGCGCCTCCACGGGGCGTGGCCGCTCGTGCGCGCGCGCTTATCTCCTGATCGCGGCATTGGCGCGCTTACGTCTTGGGCTTCCACCGCAAGTTTGCTATGAAATTACAGTGGTTAAAAGTGCGCGAAGGTCTCTTCGCTCAGCGCAGCGGCCGCGTTTACGAAAGGAACGCGCTACTCACACACGAAGTAACAATTGTTACAGTTGTTCGCACTCGTCTTGTATATACTTGTGCGGTCGTGTCTTTCTTCGTGTTAGAGCTGCGGACTTGAGCTGTCGAGCTGTGACAGTTAGTCCGTGCTCATCCTGTGTATGCTCATTTCGTGCGTCCTTTCAGCTTGAGGTGCACGCAGCAAGTTTCAAGCTGCTTGCCGTTCTTCGCGTGACATTTCAATTTGTTGCTGTAGCATTCATTCCTTCGCCCTTGTGGTGAAACAATGCACAATAAACGCTCAACTACCTCTGTGAAGACACGTTGCACTTTCGTGTTATACCGATTCCTTTGACAGAGGGATCAGCCATGTTTTATATGTGAAGCATCTTATGGCGAAGCTTAATCCGGTGGTGGTGGTGGTGTGCCTCGTGACCACCCTTACTGCTCATGCGCAAACCCTTTCAAAAAAAAACCTCCTCTCCCCTCTTCTCTCCTCTAGGCATTCCTCCCCGCAGCAATTAGACCATCACTGCGCATGCGCCTCCCCCTCCTCTCTCCCCTCCAACGCTCCCCCCTCTCTCCTCTAGGCATCCCTGCCCGCGGCGTCCACACTCCCACTGCGCATCCGCGTCTCCCCCTCTCTCTCCTCTCCTACGCTCCGCCCCTCTCTCGCCTCGCGACGCCGACGCAGGCCGCGTCTGCTAGCGAGTTTCTTGGTTGAAAAAACCGACTGCTCGCGCTGCAAAACCGTTCCCTGGCCACCCCGTATATATGGCACTGGATCTTGACCTCCAAGGTGTTGCAGGTGGGACATTTCTCCTGTGCGTTGTTGAACATTAAAAATTCGCAGCGTGCGCGTTTACTAAAAGCGGACTGCGGGTCTCTGTGTCCAGTCGGAGTCTTCTGTCTCTGATTGCCCATTAGCAGCGATTGGCATGTTCCAGTAGGATACACCACTCCGTCACTGCATGCTTTGCGCCTCCCCAGTTTTCTCTCCTGCGCAACGCCACCGCCAGTGTAAGCGTTAGCGCCCGCTGCTTCACATCTACACATGGTTCCCTTTAGCGGGAGATGGTGTAATTTTTTATCTTTGTACACGCTTTTTATCCGCATTCGGAAGCGATGTGGGGGGAATGGAAAGCGATATTTCCATTTTGAACATTAGATTTAACATTTCAACAAGGTTGCGCGCTTTTACGTGCAAAAGCGATAAGTTATAAATAGCTCCTACAGTGAATGATACAAAAGATACCGGAGCTGAAGGGTGCCTGCGAATTGACCGTTTGTTATTTTCCGTGGCTCTGGATGCTTGGTAATGTGTCGATGTTTCTACTTTGCAGTCTTCAGCAGTCCGTGTTGTCCACCAACTACGACTGCTGTGCCACCAGCTGTCACAGCGCATGGTGCAAGAAGGTAGATTACCTTCACCCGAGCTTCTGTTCTTCCTGACCTATGAAGAGATCGGCGTCCTTCTTCAGACGAGGTCGCCAGAACTGGTTCTCAAGTAAGAAACGGAGATATCACGAAATATTTTTTGTTTTGCGATTGCGAATTGCAATTGCAATGCGATTGAAATTCCCTGTGGCATGTAACAGGGCATTATACGCGTACCAATTGGTCACTCATCGAGTACTGTTATTTTAATACAGGTGTAGACAATATTGCATAGCTCATTTGTGCTACTAGTAGCACTTTTCTGTAGCATACAGCTGTATGCTACAGAAAAGTATGTTCACGTCTTGTATCTGCTGTGATTGTTAGACGTGCTTCGCAAAGTTCCATACAAAAGCGGCTACCGTCGCCTTTTAGTCTGTGCTTACAGATGCCCGGTAAGCTTGTATTCTACCAAACGTCTTGATGAAGTTGAATATTATTGGTTATTTTTGATAGAATTCTGTTGTTATTTAGGATGGCAAAATACGCTTGCTACAAGCAGTACCTAATTACAATAACAGTAATAATAACATTTCGCGCCCGATCGTCATCGTGCGTGGTACAGACAACAGGAGCCGTAATAAGTAAGTTAAATTGACCTTCCAAAGTAAAGATTCAATGAAAATGTTCACGCTTTTATTGTCTCGATAGCTTAGAAATCGGGAAGGACTTTATGAAATCATCAGTAACAACTTATGTACTTATAGACGACCTGTAAATGAGCAAACATATACCTATGATTATATTCCACAAGTCTTGCCACGAATTTAAGGACAAGAATAGCAGGTTGCCTAATGGCAGAGGTTGTGACAAACCATTGCGAGAAATCAAGTTTTCGATGCATGAAACAATATCTCGGAGCTAGTATTCTAGCACGCATGCGAATGTTCCTCGCTCAAAAGGAACACTGTTTTGACTTGAGTTGGCATAGACGAATGTTAAAACGGCGTACACTAATGAATTATCATTATTGGTAGTTTGTACTCATTGAGTGGTAAATGTTAGATCTGTTAAGTCGGGGTTTGATTTCGTTATAAACTCTATGGCCCTGCTTTCGAAGGGCTCAGCGGCGCCAGAAAATCCACGCGGAAGCCGACAAATGCCTGTATGCATCCATCTTTGTCGGCATGCCGAAGCCGGTGAGTTCTCTTCTTCATTTTTGTGGCAGAATGACTGACCAAGGGGCAATTAAATATCGTTTATTGTGTACTCTGTTTCCTAGATCTGTAGTGTAAATAAAATGTATGGTAGTAAATGTAGTAGGCGCTCTATATTTAATTGTCGTCACATGACGGAATTGTATACTGAAATGCTGCGTATTTGTGGTATTAAAGAATGTGGCAGGAAACGCGTCACATTTTGGGGTACGCCAATATGAAAGAAAACACCCATAAAAACAAAACGATAACATGAAAGCAAAGATTGCTTACAAGGTCGACACCAATGTTTGTGATGCTTCTTGTAAGGGCCCCTTTCAAGAAAGGGTAGAAGTTCTGTATTGCTTATTCACAACATTTCAGTGAATACAGATAAACAGCATCGCACCTATTGAAAAAAAAGGTATGTTCCTCACATATGACGCGTTTGTGCAGACGCTTAACAAATGCATATCGGACATAAGCCATACTTCAGCCACGCATATTTAAGGTTTCGGGCAGACAGTTCGTTCTTTTTTACCATAGTTGATATGGATCGCTAAGTTTTGCGTCCAATAAGTTCATGCGTTCCGCAACACGGGAAAAACAATCCTGTATTCCGTTAACTCGGTATACGTTAAAAATTATACGGGCAGCTAAACACTTCTATTCCACGATAATTGATGGTAGCGCAGGCTAAAGACACGGACAAAAGAAGGCACATTCGAGACACCACAGCGCTAACTTTCAACAACTCTTTTATTATTCGCTGATCCCGCTAGTATATGTACTCTCTCAACGTCATACGTCACATGTGCATAGCTCTCACAACCATAAATTCTAACCTACGCGCATACATCGCAAACATGACAACACTGCATCAAACGCATTTTTCATATAGTGCTTCTATTACTTCTATTACTGCGTGGCAGAAGCGTAGAATCGCACCAGGCGCCCAGCATGTGAGTTGCGTGACTAGTCAGTTGTCTAAAGCTTTCCACCATTTACAAAAGGCACAGCCATCATTCATGTTCTTGTTCGCCTGTTAACTATGGCGCACACCCACTGTGTGGGATTGGCCAGAATTTAGTGGTTCTGTAAAATATTATGAAATCTCAGAATAAGGGAGGTTATGAAATAGAAAGATTACAGGTAACATAGCAAATTACGGTGCTAAATCTAATTTATATATTTATAAAAACAAAAACAAAACAAAACTCAGCTCCTTTTTTTAATTATAGGTAATAAAATAAAGCAATACCCTCATGTTTTTAATACATATATAGGTAATGGTGTTTACACGTAAGGATAATAATGCTGATCAGATAGTCAACCGAATGGTTTCATTAATGTAGTCCCTGACCGCCACGCATACATTCGCACTGGAGAATCCAGAAATAGAGGCTCCAAATGACAAAATGTCAGGCACAGATAAATCCATTCCAATAGCACGTTAATGAGTTTCTAAAAGGGTTTTTCGTGCCGTAGTAAACCGCCTCCAGGACAAAAAGAAATGATCTGTTGTTTCCATCTCGCCACAGAATGGGCACAGTGGAGAAGGTGCCAGAGCAGACCTGTGTTTGTAGAAGTTTAGATTCGGTATCCGGCAGCGCAGCCTCTTGATGGATACTTCGAGTTTACGGGTTTGACAAAATGCTCTCCGCCAGGCATATAATAAGTGCCAATATTCGGTGGAGCTTGTCAGCGCTGAGTCGCCAAAGACATCCATAATGGCACGCCTGCGAAATCGAGCAGCCTTCACATAGGTGGATGATGGATAGTATTGTAAAATCAGGCCACGTATTGATGACTTCGCTCAAGAATCGGCAGTTTCATTGATCAACAATCCTTTAGGTCCAGGCACCCAAACTAATCGGACTTTTCTCAAATGCGCTGGTACAAGTGCACGGAACGCCGTTATTACGTGGGATTCAGCACCAGCAGAAATTGCAGCACTGAGAGAGAGAGAATCTGTTATTATAGGAGCTGGTGTAATGGCCGTGTTTAACTTTCGTAAGGCGAGCACTACTGCCAGAATTTCAGCCACAAAGACGGGTATGAAATCGGGTAGTCGAAGGAAATAAGACACCTGACTGTTCGTCACACTGTGATGGATCTGTAGCAATAAAAAATGCCCCCACCTCCCCGAAGGGAATCGTGAGGAAATGCGAATGCATTTCGCGCGCGCTTCACTCCATTTATATATGGTGGTTGTGGTTCGAAGAAGGAAAAGGCGCCTAATTTCTGCAGCCCGGTCGGGAGCACGGCGCAGCGCCTGTTTTTTTTTTTTTGTTTTGTTCTTTTTTCTTTCTTTTTCTTTTTTTTTCTTTTTTTTCTTTTTTTTATTGTCTTATTTTTTTATTTTTTTTTGGTTAATTTTTTTTTTCATATATAGCTCCGCCGAGCTCCCGCATGGGAGCGCCCTCACGCACTTGAAATGCATTCGCATTTAAAACTGGGGATGCGTAAAGCACGCAGCGATGGAGCGGTGTTTCCTACTGGAACATGCCAATCGCTGCTAATGTGCAATGAGAGACAGAAGACTCCGACTGGACACAGAGACTCGCAGTCCGCTTTTAGTTAACGCGCACGCTGCGAATTTTTATTGTTCAACAACGCACAGGAGAAATCTCCCACCGGCACCACCTTGGAGGTCAAGATCCATTGCCATATATACGGGGTGGCCAGTGAACGGTTGTGCAGCGCGAGCAGTCGGTTTTTTCAACCAAGAAACTCGCTAGCAGACGCTGCCTGTGTCGGCGTCGCGAGGCGAGAGAGGGGGGGGGGGGTAGCGTAGGAGAGGAGAGAGAGAGGGGGGCGCGCATGCGCAGTGGGAGTGTGGACGCTGCGGGCAGGGACGCCTAGAGGAGAGAGGGGGGGAGCGTAGCAGGGGAGAGAGGAGGGGAGGCGCATGCGCAGTGAGGGTGTGGTTGCCGCGGGGAGGGATGCCTAGAGGAGAGAGAGGGAGAGAGGAGGTTTTTAATTTTTATTTTTTTTAAAGGGTTTGCGCATGCGCAGTAAGGGTGGTCACGCCGCCCGCCACCACCACCGGATTAAGCTTCGCCATAAGATGCTTCACATCTAACACCTGCCGGCGCTTACCTCCTCAACCTATCCTCCTCCTCCGCGGACAACGCTGGACAACGCGGGACAACGCCGGACAACGCCGGACAACGCCGGACAACGCCGGATGCCTGACATAGCCCGGCTATGAAATGCATTCGCATTTAAAATTCACCATTGCCATCATCATCCTCCCCTCCTTGTCATCGCCCACAGCATCAGCAAAGTGTGCAGCGGCGAATGTGCGCGTACGGCCTGAAATACCACTAGTGGGTACCTCGCTAAGATCGACGCGGCTTTAAAAAAGACACACAATGACAAATATCCTCGCATGAGGTGTTCGAAGAGTTGATCTAATGAAGATAATATGTGGCATTTTTTTTTCCAAAAGAGCCAAATGCAGAAACCGAAACTAGGCTAAATTTTACGGGAGCGTAAAGCGCGCCTAAGTATCCTTGACTTCAAAAACCGTTGGAATAAAAATGGGGCAATTCCTGATTACAACGTGAACACAAAAAAGGCAGTTTGTAATGAAAAAATGAGCCAGATACTGGAACTGTTTCAATCAAACTGAGACACAGTCATTAAAACCAGCCGTGCGTCAACAATCGTGACCAAAGCAAACAACATGGTCTGATCCGATTTGTTTCATTTGAGTCCTAGTTGCATTGCTATCGTGTTTACGTTCCACAATTAGTTTTGCTAGAGCGAGTTGGCACTTACTGAAGGATATGTTCTCGGACAGAACTCGAATATAAAGAGTAAGAGGCCGACTTTCCTACTTCTTTACAGCGAAAGCTGTTGTGAGATCACAACAAGGGCCGTTTGTACGCCGTAGTTGTCCGCCGCCGCCGGTGTCCGTAACCACTATCGCACGAAATAAGAAAAAATCTAAATAAATAAAAAATGCCTATGCCAGAATGGGAATCGAACCCGGGCCCTCTGCGTGGCAGCCCAGCACTCTACCACTGAGCTACGCCGGTGCTTAAAACTGCGTTGAAAACTGACCCTATGCAGGCTTCATGTCGGGTAAGGAATCGCGTTAACATGCGTTGTAAAGCGTTTTAGAAGAGTAAAGTAACAACCAGGCGTCACACATTGCGAATTGTGTAACGAGTGGGTCGTTTAGTGCTCCAACCCATTAGGGTAAGGCGGGGCAACATGAGACGCGGGGCAAAACGCGACATTTTGACTTTGCCGACCTCTATAGCTAATACAAAAAGTAATTTTCTTTCTTGCTCTATTCCAGTGATAGCTGCTAGTAGTTTCCACCTTTATATGTGTAAAAGTGGATGACTGCTCACAGCGTTTGCGCGGGAAAAATTACGCGGCTGGTGTCAGTGTCTTCGTGACCCGTCAAAAATTACACCATCTCCCGCTAAAGGGAACCATGTGTAGATGTGAAGCAGCGGGCGCTAACGCTTACACTGGCGGTGGCGTTGACGCTGGCGCTCATCGCAGCGTTGCGCAGGAGAGAAAACTGGGGAGGCGCAAAGCAGGCAGTGATGGAGCAGTGTTTCCTACTGGAACATGCCAATCGTTGCTAATGGGCAATGAGAGACAGAAGACTCCGACTGGACACAGAGACCCGCACTCCGCTTTTAGTTAACGCGCACGCTGCGAATTTTTTGTTGTTCAACAACGCACAGGAGAAATCTCCCACCGGCACCACCTTGGAGGTCAAGATCCATTGCCATATATACGGGGTGGCCAGTGAACGGTTGTGCAGCGCGAGCAGTCAGTTTTTTCAACCAAGAAACTCGCTAGCAGACGCTGCCTGCGTCGGCGTCGCGCGGCGAGAGAGGGGGGGAGAGTAGGAGAGGAGAGAGAGGGGGTGACACGCATGCGCAGTGGGGAGTGTGAACGCCGTGGGCAGGGATGCGTAGAGGAGAGAGGGGGGGAGCGTAGGAGAGGAGAGAGAGGGGGGGGACGCGCATGCGCAGTGGGAGTGTAGACGCCACGGGCAGGGATGCCTAGAGGAGAGAGGGGGGGGAGTGTAAGAGGGGAGAGAGGAGGGGAGGTGCATGCGCAGTGAGGGTGTGGTTGCCGCGGGGAGGGATGCCTAGAGGAGAGAGAGGGGGAGAGGAGGTTTTTATTTTTATTTTTTAAAGAGTTTGCGCATGCGCAGTAAGGGTGGGCACGCGGCACACCACCACCGGATTAAGCTTCGCCATAAGATGCTTCACATCTAAAAGGGGCGAAATTCTGCTCAGCCAAATTTTCGGATCCCTGCATGAGGCGTCAGCACAACAACCTAAGATTTTATTTTGTTATTTCATACTACTAACTACATAACACCAGAAGTTTAGTTCATTTGGTTCCCGGGGCGAAAGCGGGAAAATTTTTTTTATTTCGGGCATGTGAGAGGGGCAAAACGCGACAAAAAGGAATTGAATTGCCTTAGAGAGTGTCTTAAGAAGTGAACCATTTACTTACACTCATTATATACTATATATATTTGTTTAGGAGGGTGCGGACGTACAAGAGAATATCATATAGAGCTTCCTGGGAATAAAACCACATGAAAAAGCACTGATTGCTGTTCAGGACAGAACTCATTCCATTCGCGCTGAATCGAGGTTGTTCCGCGTTCCCAAGGATGCTCTCAAGAGACGCATAAAAAATTGAAAAAATCTCCAAGTCAAGCCGTTTCCAGACATGTCTTGGAATCGAGTTTTAATGACATTTCTCCAATACCGAAATTTAAAAAAAAAAAAGAGCGTTTTAAATTCATCGCCTCATAACGCCCGGCTTAAGAAGTTGAAAGCCTGGGAGAGCCCGCGCAGTTCTGCATCAAAACGGCAAAAAGAGGCAGAGAAGAAGCCTCAGAACATATCTAGCCTCCAGTTGTTCAATAATCCAGCGAAGTGCAAGCGCTCAACAGAAGGCAACATTAGGGTAAAGAAAGACTGGCGGCGTTCGATCTGCAAGGAGTTTTGGAGCAACACAGCGCCGGGTTCTGTCTGGATTCAATGCTTGGAGTACAAGGACTGGGGTGATAAAGATTGCGTGGGGGCCCAAGGAGTAAATGTCAGGGGCTACTACTGCAAAAATTGAGGGAATGAAATTTTCTCACATTGTCTCGTTTTGCCCCACGCAGCGTCTCATTTTGTCCCGCAGGTTGGGGCAAAATGAGACATCTGGTACATTTTTTATTTCTTTTTAAAATAAACCTTTGAACAGTGGCAACATGGCCATATTTATGTAGCACATGCCTTGTAACCAAAGGAAAGTTCCTGCATTGACGTTGAACGATAACGAGGGAAATAAAAAATAATATTCCCTATTTTCACATTTTTGTCGCATTTTGCCCCACCTTACCCGACACATGTCTCAGGCATAATTCTTCGTCGTCGTCAGCCACAGCATCAACAAAGTGCACATAATCTGTTGCAAGTGTGTAGCGGGTAGCGCGCTTCTTCAAAGAATGATGAATAATGGCATAGTGGACGCTTCCCCACTACACAAAAATTATGATGATTTATGGTGTAGTGGGTACCATGCAAGTGAGCTTGTAGTAGTTACCCCAATAGTGTTTTAACAAGGCTCTAGAAAGGCTGCTTGTCCAGCTTTCGCTGTGACTGTGCTGCGGGTTCCGCGCAGGCCTGGCGGTTTTTTGCCTCTTAGTGTTTATTTTCGAGTTAAACGCTACTGTATGATGTCCTGCTTTCACTCCAACACGGCATAGTTGAAATAAAAGAGATATGAAATGAAGATATTGGGCACCGATCTATTCCTTAAAGAAGTGATCCGAAACGGCACTGCATAAAACGAGCTCAGGAGAAGAGGATGAAGGGCTGGAGCACTTTTCAAGGTCTTGAAGAGATGCCAAGGACAGGACAAGAAAACACTGCTGACAGCCAGATTAGCGCACCTTTTGCCAGGAAGGACCATTCGCTCTTCAAGTCTAGTAATCGCTATTACGACCATGCGACGAGGCACGGCACCGACGGAAGCACAAGGATGATGTTACTTTTATCGCAAAATATTGCTATATTCAAATCGCTTTAGACTTATTTTACGAGCTGATTCAACTGCAAATGAAATGTTCGAATCTGTTTGAGCCATATACAAACTTTACTCCTGAATACCGACGATATTGGGCTATGTAGATTTCAGCCACAATACAGATTAGAGGTATATAGGGGAGAGGAACGTACTGGTAACAAATTGTTTGAGCAGGCCCGACCATATCGTCAGTAGCAAAAAAAGTGCGTTTTTCTCAGTTTCAGTAAAAGTTCATTTGGCTCTTTAAAAAAAAAAAAAAATGCGGCATATGTACTTGCTCATTGCGGTTCACTTACCTTCTATAAGCGGCCAGGATATCGCCTTGTTAAGTGACAAGCGTGTGACACCTGCATGTCATGTCTCATGTTTGATGTTCCAACGGTAACCTCATTATCGACTTTAACGCATATGAGAGAATATCTGACCGTAGTTCCGGCTATTTTTAAGGGCGACACTGAACGGCTAAAGGTAATCGGTGGTGTCCTGACCTACCGCATTTATTAGTATACTGGCAGCACTGATTAGAACTGCCTAATACTATCTAGTTTGATATATTAGCTATATTAAGGCTGATGTCACTTAGATGCGGCTAATAATAGCAATGTGATGGCAAATTTTGGCTAATCATGTCTGTGTCACATTTGTTGTCGGCTAGAATTGGCTAAAGGTGACTCACTTATGGATAATGCTGTCTATCCATGGCTTCATGGTTGGTCGCTTGTACCATTGTTTTGTGAATCCTCACTCGCACTCAGGCTCACTCGCCTGAGTGCGAGTGAGCCTGGAGTTTTCCTCACTCGCACTCAGGCTCACTACAAGTTTTTCAACCAAACTCACTCGGACTCAAGCTCACCATAACATTACTTCCACGGACTCACTCAGACTCAGACTCACGGCTCACTCTGAGTCTGAGTGAGTCTACTCATGAGTCCATTAGCGTACATTTAAGTTTCTAGACCAAATTTTCAATGCTCTTAAACATTAATATCTCGCATAATCGGTGCTCCGCTAGGCACCTTTCGACCTCGTGCATTTAAATACTCGTTATCAGTGGTTGGAATCCAGTAGGGGCATATTTATAGAAAGAGAGAACCCACGAGATATTTTAATCAAGAACTGACGTGAAAAATCTTCCTGGGGGAGGTCGAGGCACCTCACCCGCCCGTGGCTTACGCCTCTCATCAATAAATATTGCGCTGGCGTATGGGCGTTAGTCCGTTGAAGTTTGTGCGAGTATACGAGATTATAAACGCGAGCCGGCATAGCGCTGAGAATAATGCAAAACTTCATTAGTTATCAGTGCTGTAGCACACTAAGCGCGCCCGCGCCAAACAGAAGTCATCTTCCTCTTATTCTTCCAATGGCTTGATGATGATATTAACGCTAGTTTTCTTCCTTGTGTTTTTCGAGCGCCTTGATAATGATATTAACGCAGGAAAAACCATACATAGCATAGCCAACTGTAGTATAACGAGCACGTGCTAGCGCCAAAAAGAAATCTTCTTCCTGTTTTTTATTCAGTTTCACTGTAATGATGCTCTAACCAATACATAGACAAAAACATCAGTTGGTTCTGTAAGTCCTTTTTAATGGCTTATTAGCGCGTTTTATCATTCAAAGGCGAGAAAGTTCACAGAACAAACGCATAGAAACACACGTAAAGCATACCAAATTATGATGCTGTAACGAAATAAATGTGTCTGTGCGTTGTGAAGTGTTTCAGCTTCTACAAGGGTTCCCGCAGGGTATTCTCGCGCTATTTGTATTGTCAGACAGGCGTTTGTATTATAGAGGAAGCGCATATCACTTTTATTTGAGCTTCACTCCTGCTTCTAGCGAAGACTTTAAAAAATGGGTACTTTCACTTCACGAAAGCTAGCGTCTCGTTGAAATCGCTTGATGTTTACCTAGTCTTGGGGCAGAGCTACTGTGTTAGGTGGCACTCATGTGAGTCTATGTTAATATATTTCAAATGGTGTCACAGTATTCTTAATCATTAAGAATTTGTTTTACTCACCTTTTAGATAGAGCGGACGAAAATACATGTTGAAGGCGACTTTGAAATTAAAGGTAAGTCTAATTTATTCCATCTCAGTGCCAACAATAAGTACTTTAGAGTTACCCAAAGCTGGGTGATTTGTGTTTGTCTCCATGTATAATTTTCGCAATTCGTACTAAACAAAGAAATGAAGAATTCGACTTATCGACTAACTTCCCCATGTTCATTTTTGTGACGAGAATACATCGATGTGTTTCTCGTATTAAAACTTAATTAGAAGGTAAAAGCAGCGCGGTAAAAAACCAGGGTGTGTAGGGTTGCCGATGAAAACTGAGCGGATCAATATACCCTATAAATGTAGCTTCTCTGCAAAATCTGCACTTGAGCACATCAGTTCGGATATAAATCTATAATTTGATATTACTCATGCTAATGAATCAAGTGGTTGCGTTTAGTGAATTTCGCAAGGACCCCGAAAGTAGTGAGCTTTATTCTGTGAGGGCGATTGCATGCTATCAGCCATGTAAGTGATTTTCATTGAACAATTTGGACCTGCGAGCATAAGAAGAATGACGTTATTAATTTATGAGTATATGTATCATCATGCCATAGCCAAAAGATAAAAAAAACATGCTGCAGGCATTTTCAGTTGGTCGCGAGATGATGCGTCACGTTTTTACTAGCGCGAAACGTATTTTTCAGCTGCTTCATGTACAATTTGTAAAGTATGTATGAACATAACTGGTATTTGGGCACAAACCTTTCAGGTTGAATTACTCACGCTCACTAGCTATTGTTTTATTACTACTTAAATAAAGAACTTTTCAAGGCCACCGCAATATACGTTTGGTATTGACGGCCATTTTTGAGACATTATTATGTCTCAAAAAACAGTGCTTACATTCGCAACAGTGCTTACACTCGCAACTAATTCTTTGTTAGCGTGAAAAAGGCATATAAAGCAGACACGTGATTCTTCGTACATGCGTAACAGCGCAGGGCGCAACCAAAAAGCATTCCTTTCAGGATTACCACAGCAATTTTCTACGTTACATGTCATTTATTAGTTATCACGAACACTACGAGTCTAGATGCACGTACTCCTTATTGTGCAGCACGATAGTGGCTTGACTAAGACAGTCATGTCCCCTCTTCCGGATATAGTACGATTCCACTGTCATGCGAGCGAGTTCATCCTTATGCGAAAAACTGATTTCGGTTTCTTGAAACAAGGGGTAACATCAGCAGTTTTTACAGTGAGCAGCAAGATGAGTATTGCTTGATGCATTTATAGATGTGTGATGTTCCCTAAGCCGATCATTCACGCATCTTCCAGACTGACCGAAGTACACTTTACCGCAAGAAAAAGGAAGCATATTAACCACCCCCCTTTGCGCACTTTACAAACTTGTTGCGATGTTTCACGGAGCAAACTTTTAAATCTATCTGCTTAATAACGTGCGGACACAAACTTCCCAGTTTGTTTCTTGCCGTAAACTTCACGTCTACCTTATACATACTGCCAACATGTTGCAAGTTGTGTGCCAACATGTGCACATAGGGAATGATAGCCATTTTGCCGCGGTTCTTTGACTTCCTTGCTGTGACGTAGAAAATTCTTTTGTAAATTTTGACACGAATGTTTTTTTTTTGTTACGCCCCGCTCTGTTACGCATATGAGAGGAATCATTTATCTGCTTTATGTGCCTTTCCCTGTCTAAAAAGAATCAGTTATGACTGTAAGCACTGTCCTGTCCACTTCTACTGTCCATGTCGTCGGCGCGCTTCATAAAAATTTTTCAAAAATTTTTCAAAAATGAACGACTTCCAACTAGGTCAACTCGTGATCTTGTTGTATTATTGACGACAACATTATAAGCACCCTAGAATATATAACTGCTCTTAGTTTTAAGCTACTATGCGGTGCTGTAACATGAAAATAAAATCTACAATTTCATTCGCTGCATGATCTGTCTTATTCTTTCAGGAAGCCCAATGTCTCAGGGCACTGTTGAAGGCAGAGTGCGCGTAGCACACACGTTCGACGATGCTCACCTCATTCAGGTAACTTCGCGATATCAAGTTATTCAGGATCTCTAGTTACAATGTTATTTATGTAAGTTGCATTCCGTATAACAAGAATACAAAGGCGGAACACTAGTAGCACCCGAAAAATTCTTCGCATGTACCTGAATTGTCTTTCCTTCTAGTTCTTATCGCGCCCAGGTTTCAGTAGGCATATAGCTGATTTATTATAATGTTATACGGATGTGATCAGTGATATAGAAGTCAAAATAATGCTAATGCGTGAATTGTTGTTGCCTATAGGCAAAGCAAATCCAATGAAAATCACGGTGGCGTTGTTTGTGTAACTTGACCTAATTTTCTCGCACAGAAAGGGGAGATACTGGTGACGACAGCCACTGACACCGGCTGGACGCCTTACTTCCCCCTGCTTGCCGGAGTCGTGACGGAACTTGGAGGCCCGCTTTCTCACGGTGAGTGCATTAACTTTGAATGCTCTAGGTGTCAGAAATTGGCATCACGCTAGAAGTAGCCTCTGCCCTACAGACTGGCGACAAAAAGTCATTCCTCGGACATTTGTGACTTGACATTAAGGTTATAAGAAGAAAAAACATAGCTGATCCCTCCGTCACAGGAATCTGTATTACTAGATTGTAAAAGGTGACCTCATGGAAGTAGTTGAATGTTTAATGTAGATTCACATAACAGAGCTTGCACAATGCCTATTGGTGTTTGACCACTGTAGCACCGTTTAGCGCGGATGCACGCACTTTGAGGCTTGGTGGCACATCTTTATCCCGACGACTAACCTCCGTAATCAATGGTGAAACAAACTCTTGTGGTAGCTGCAGTAGTTAACGACATTGTTTCGCTTTGAGACAAACCAAGGCATTCGTATCATGGCAAGCTGTTCACTACTGCATATTTTTTATGTGTACAGGCTTGCGCAATCCTTTCAGTAGCATGGTATAGTGAACCAGCGCTGGAGTTCTGAAGGTGCAGACAGCGCCGCCCTGGTGGCCAAGGCACTTAAGTTCGCCCATGGCCTCCGAGATGGCGGGCGCGCGGCGGGTTTTTCGCCGGCCGTCCCAATCGCACGGATAGAGCGTATTTCCCGAGGTAGGCGAGGCCCGCTCTTTTCTCCGCATCGCGGCACACTTACTTGGGATCGAAAAGCTGCCGCGCTGTTGGCGCAGCTTGCATGTGGCTAGGAAAAAAATGATTTTGGGCTTTTATTTACCTCGCGCTGATTTGGAAATGTCTGGTCAAGGTGTACGAGAGGCCAAGTCAATGCCAGGGCCTATCGATTCTCAAATGGGCTTTTTTTTTTTTTTTTTTGCTGTAGATTTGCGCCGCCTTTATTAGAGCACTTAGAAAAGCGATGCCTCTGCAAGAGATCCGCATGTGCTAGAAACTTACTATACTTTGAAATTTGCGGGCTGTATAGTATGGGGGGCGCTAGCGAAGCAGAAGAAAAAAAAAGAACGATGATGAGGCTGGGCGTCATGACGCCCGGGGCTCGCGCTCGCCTTGCCGCTAAAGACCGATCAGTCGTTGCCGGGCCTTCGTAAATTAAACGCGTTTTTCTTGTCGCCTACGTGTTCTCTGAGGGCTTCGGCCGACCACTGGCCCCGAGCCCACAATAGATATGGTGATAATGTTGTAAGCTAGATTTAAGGCCTGCGACGAAAGCAGTATCGCAAAAAGCAGGTATCGGTGCTTGCTTCTTTTGTGCATTTTTTCCTTCGGTGTTACAATATAAAGCGAAATGAAAACACACGTACAGCAGCACTCAAATTTTCCATTAGGAACAATTTGTTTATATTTCCTTTATTAACAACTTGCAGGCACTTCCTTCTATACTTGCACAAGTGTACGCAGCAATATGCCATATTCCTGAAATTAAAGAGAAGACACAGGACCTCACAGCATTTTCTCTAACAACAACAACAACAACAAAAAAAAAGACAGCACTGACAGAGTTTCAGTTATATAGCCGTAAGTAGTCTGCAACTTCAATTAATAAATCACTGCAATTGAATCAAACATTCATTTCCACTTCCACGCCAAAATTTTGCCTTCTTTACGCAGAACGCCAGCGACACAAGCATGCAAGATAAAAAAAAAAAAGCCGGCAGATCCCATGCACTGTGGGAATCGATGTAATGCGAAGCAGCCAGAAAGGAGCAAATCATGCTTTACATAATTTGCGTGTTATGTTTTACCTGTTAGGACCTGTCATTTATGTTCGTCATACAGTCACGTCGCGCAATACCACTTTTGGTGTATATCAAGCTAGCGAACTGGACGCAAGCGTACCATGAGCGTGGCATGTAAATGGCGTTGTAGATGACATGCATGCCAAGGTTTTCATGTTACCACCTGCCACTTATGTTCATTATACAGTCACGTCCCGCAATACCAATTTTGGTGTATATCAAGCTAGCGAAATGGTCGCGAGCGCGCCATGAGCCTGGAATGCAAGTCATGTCGCACATGACAAGTCATGATTTCGATATTACCACTTGTCATTTATGTTCGCAATACAATCACGTCACTCAATCCTAAATTTGGTGTATATCAAGCTAACGAAAGGCCCGCGAGCGCGCCATGAGTGTAGCATGCAAGTCATGTCGCACCAGACAAGTCATGATTTCCATATTACCACTAGTCATTTATGTTCTTCATACAGTCACGTCACTCAATCCTAAATTTGGTGTATATCAAGCTAACGAAAGGCCCGCGAGCGCGCCATGAGTGTAGCATGCAAGTCATGTCGCACATGACAAGTCATGATTTCCATATTACCACTTGTCAGTTATGTTCGCCATACAGTCACGTCACTCAATCCCAAATTTGGTGTATATCAAGCTAACGAAAGGCCCGCGAGCGCGGCATGAGTGTGGCATGCAAGTCATGTCGCACATGACAAGTCATGATTTCCATATTACCACCAGTCATTTATGTTCGTCATACAGTCAGGTCACTCAATCCCAAATTTGGTCTATATCAAGCTAAAGAAACGGCCGCGAGCGCGCCATGAGCGTGGCATGCAAGTCATGTCGCACGTGACAATCATGATTTCTGTATGTCCACTTGGCATTTATGTTCGTCATACAGTCACGTCACACAATACCAAATTTGGTGTATATCAAGCTAACGAAACGGCCGTCAGCGCACCATGATCGTGGCATGTAAATCATGTTGTCCATGACATGCACGTCCTTATTTGCATATTACCACCTGTCATTTATGTTGGTCATGCAGAAATGTCTCATCGTACCAATTTTTGGATATATCAAGTTATGAAAACGGCCTCAGGAACGCTACGGCCGTGGCGTGTAAATCATACTTTTCGTGACAAGTTAGTCATGATTTTCATGATATGACCAGCCGTTCATGTTCGTCATACAGTCATGTTATGCCATACCAAATTTGGTATAAGTCCCATTAACGATACGGCCAGGAGAGCAAAAAGTCGTAGGCGGCTAGATAGATAGCTAGATACGCTCAAAGTCGCCGAAGTTCGCTAAGAAATGCTTCGCATTTAAAACTGCGCAAACGCCGCAGCATGAGCACGTTACAAAGAAAAGGTCGAGCGCACGCTGGAGCGGAACGCTAACTGAGCCGACCAAACTCGGCACTCGGCGTCAGCAATCGTCATGCTCTCTCCTCGCGATGTCGCCGGCGCCATCAAGTCTGGCGCGAAAGCCGCGCTCGCATAGCGCACAATGCTTCGCACTCGCCCACGAGGCTTCCCCAGTTTCCCTTTCCAACTACCGCCCGTCGCGCCGCAGTAGACAGGGAGGAGGTTGCAGGCGGTCGCCACACGTCTAGACCACGGTCTAGACGTGTGGCGCCTGTTCTGCGACGACCACGGACTGGTTACAGGCGCGTTTTGTTCATTCATGATCGATTGATTGATTTGGATGCAGTCGAGAGCACAGTAAATGAACACAATACTGATAATGCCATTGAGCTACCAAAACGTAAGCACAATCCGGATGACGAAAAAAGGAGGCGATGACAACTCAGGCACTTTCACTGTGAACGACGTGTGGAGTAAATGTAGGTCGGCTAATCGAAGCCTTCAACAATATTCTGGCAAAATTACTTATCATCTTACTTCAGTGACATCACCAGGGCACTCAGTTTTCTAGAGCGTAACCGTGCTTCGGTTGACACACTCATAAATATCCGTACGCGATCAAATAGTAAAACGATGTGTCACGATAGGAGGGCAATATGATTCAACGACGAAAATTAGCCTAGTTTTCACCCATACACGTCTCCAGAAAGGAAGAATGCTAGAACGCCCCTGTATATTTCTCAAATCAAGGTATTTCGCGCAGAGACAAAACGGACCGTAATGAAAAAACAGTAACACTACCACAGCCGAATTGATACCTCCTTACAATAATTTACATCAGGAAAATTCAGCAGTTGCCGTGCTTTTCTCCGTAAATTGGACCAAAAGGAATGCAGTAACAGAAAAAAAAATACTTGTCTTCAGTGAATCAGAAGATCCTGGCGGCAATACTTGCTCGTACGCAGAAAAAAAAAAAAACATGCGCACGCTGTAATCCCGCGCGCTCTGCTTTCTGCCGCGGTCTCCGCTGCCGCCGGAATCCCAAGTCAGTGCGCCATCTCGCGGTAGCCGGGCGCGCGACGCGATGTACACTGTCAATTTTTATGAAAGGGAACACGCGAACGCGTGGCCCGCGCGCTCCGGCGGCTGCTTGCAGCGCGTTCAAGCGTGAGCGGGAGCAACCACAGCCTCTTTACGCGTCATCTAGTGCCGAGCAAAACAACCAGCCACGGATGATATGCAGCGGGCTGCTAGATTGCAACCCCCCTCCCCTCTTCAAAGCGATTACGCAGGAGGCCGGGTTCACGGCGTGTCGTCTGCTGCTTGTAAACTATGCTTCGCATACGAGCGCACTCGAAACAGGGAAGCTCTGCCTCTTGGCTATCCCGCGTTACGCTTTGGCTGATTTAGTGATTTAGGCTACAGCGGTGCAGCGAGATGAACTGTTCGTGGTGGTTTGCCGTTTTGAAATCTCTCATCGAACAGAAAAAAAAATGTAGCTCATTGCGACACCTGTCAATGCTTAGGGGCGTTTAAAATATGAGCATGATATAAAACGTTTGGGCACTTTTGAAAAGCGCGCTGGCAGACCGGTCTTTACGGGGACTCTCGGCGGACGATCTTTGATCTCCCACTGATCAAGAAGCAGTGGGAGATGCTCAGAAGGGACACGTCCCTAACTGCCGCTCTGTGTGAATTCCTACTAACTGGAGTGGCAGCTGGCTGTCATGTCCACAAATCGTGACGGCACTAAGTATTAACAAGTATTGCAATGTGGTACTTTTTTTTTGTCAGTTCATGTCAAAAGTAAACGGCAATTGATATATTTTGTTCAGTTTCGATGAAGTAATTCAAAATATTTCTTTCACGTTTCATGCTCACGGCTTTTACGTTACTTATAAATATCGAGCAAAATCGCCCGAACCACCACGAGACCTTTTCTCCTGTTTGCTACCCAGCACCATCTCGCGCTCTCATCCCGACCCCAGCGGCATTGTGCATTAAAGCGCTGATATACTAGTACTTTTTGTATTGGCAGGCAACACGTTCTCGGCAAAGTGGGATTCTATCTAAAAGGTTGTCCAAGGCATTCGGTGAGGGATTTCCAGACGGCAAACCGCCAGGAATAGCTCACCTGACTACACCGCTGCCGCCTAAACCACTCTAAATCAGCCGAAGCGTAACAAGTGAAAGCCAAGCGGCAGACCGTTTCGAGTGCGCTCGCGTGCCAAGCATAGTTTACCAGCAGCAGACGACACGTCACTGGCCCTGCCTCTTGCGTAATCGCTTTGAAGGGGGAGGGGGTTGCAATCTTACAGCCGGCTGCATCGACTGTGTGGGCTGCATATCACCTATGACTGGTTGTTTCGCTCGCCACTAGATGACACGAAAAGAGGATGTGGTTGCTATCGCTCACGCTTGAAGGCGCTGCAAGCAGCCGCCGGAGCGCGCGGGCCCCCGCGCTCGCGTGTTCCCTTTCATAAAAATTGACAGTGTACGTTTTTTTTTGCTGGGGAGCGCGCCGATTGGGACGGCCGGAGAGAAACCCGCCGCGCGCCCGCCATCTCGGAGGCCATGGTTCGCCATGCACTCTTGTCACGTGATGCCAACTTTTGTATATATCTAGTTATTGCATTGGCCGCGAGCGCACAATGCAGCAGGCGGATAGATAGATTTTGATACACAAGCAGTGGCGTTGGTTCGCTCAATGCCTCGCATCTAAAGATGCGTGATCAAGATATTGCTACAGTCGGCATGGTTTGATACCGTTGTTGGAAACGTGGATCCAATATAATTATTCCCTAGTTTGCTTCGTATGGAAACATCAAAAGAAACTACTTAAGTGGATTCCACATGTTATTATGGGACACCAAGGTGGAAACTAATGCTGTCTTTACTGCTCATGGCCCAGTTCTTTTTGTGGTGCAGTTCCTCTTCTTCGAAACTGAAAAAAAAAAAAAGACGGCGCGAGCACAGGACGAAAGAAGGGGACACGAGGACGAGCGCCCGTGCTCATGTCACGGTCCTTCGTCCTTTTTCACGCTGTTGTTTTAAATGCGAATGCATTTCTTAGTCGGGCTATGTCAGGCATCCGGCGGCGGGGTCCGCGGGGAGGAGGGTAGGTTGAGGGGAGGTGTCCGCGCGCCGGCAGGTGTTATCTCTCCGCTCTCACTCCCTCTCCCATAGCAACAGCTGCGGGCGGGCGCGCTTATCCTCGCCCTTAGCAAAGTGGAGAGGAGGAGCGCGCTCTGGTGCGTGAGGGGCGCGCATCGCGGGAGCTCGGCGGAGCTCCCGCGATAAAAAGAGAGAGAGAGAAAAAAAGAAAAACAGGCGCTGCGCCGCGCTCCCGACCGGGCTGCAGAAATTAGGCGCCTTTTTCCTTCTTCGAACCACAACCACCATATATAAATAGAGTGAAGCGCGCGAGAAATGCATTCGCATTTCCTCACGATTCCCTTCGGGGAGGTGGGGGAATTTTTTTTCTTCCACTTTTCAGTTATGTACCAACTTGCACGCCTTTCAACATTTTTCTTGTTCATTTTGTCACAAGTGCGATGA
>JALIZH010011356.1:0-50788 GCA_030522465.1 Rhipicephalus appendiculatus
GGGATGCCTCCAAGGTGCCGTTCAAGCTGTCTACATTTCAGAGGCAAGTAGGAAGTTTACGATAATTGGCCGATAAGCTGGTTGCCGAAGGGCCTATTTATTTGAACGCGGGTGAATCCCGTTATGAGTGTAGTGCTCTTTCCCTATCAAAAAAGCCGGCAGATCCCACGCACTGTGGGAATCGATGTAATGCGAAGCAGCCAGGAAGGAGCAAATCATGCTTTACATAATTTGCATGTCATGTTTTACATGTTAGGACCTGTCATTTATGTTCGTGATACAGTCATGTCACTCAATACCAAATTTGGTGTATCTCAAGCTAACGAAACGGCCGCGAGCACGCCATGAGCGTGGCATGCAAGTCATGTCCCTCATGACATGTCATGATTTCCATATTGCTACTTGTCATTTATGTTCGTCATACAGTGACGTCACTCAATCCCAAATTTGGTGTATATCAAGCTAACGAATTGGCCGCGAGCGCGCCATGAGCGTGGCATGCAAGTCATGTCGCTCATGACACGTCATGATTTCCATACTGCCACTTGTAATTTATGTTCCTCATACAGTCATGTCACTCAATACCAAATTCGGTGTATCTCAAGCTAACGAAACGGCCGCGAGCACGCCATGAGCGTGGCATGCAAGTCATGTGCCTCATGACATGTCATGATTTCCATATTGCCACTTGTCATTTATGTTCGTCATACAGTGACGTCACTCAATCCCAAATTTGGTGAATATCAAGCTAACGAAATGGCCGCTAGCATGCCATGAGCGTGGCATGCAAGTCATGTCGCTCATGACATGTCATGATTTCCATATTGCCACTTGTCATTTATGTTCCTCATACAGTCATGTCACTCAATACCAAATTTGGTGTATCTCAAGCTAACGAAACGGCCGCGAGCCCGCCATGAGCGTGGCATGCAAGTCATGTCCCTCATGACAAGTCATGATTTCCATATTACCACTTGTCATTTATGTTCTTCATACAGTCATGTCACTCAATACCAAATTTGGTGTATCTCAAGCTAACGAAACGGCCGCGAGCACGCCATGAGCGTGCATGCAAGTCATGACGCACATGACAAGTCATGATTTCCATATTACCACTTGTCATTTATGTTCGTCATACAGTCATGTCACTCAATACCAAATTTGGTGTATCTCAAGCTAACGAAACGGCCGCGAGTGCGCCATGAGCGTGGCATGCAAGTCATGTCGCTCATGACATGTCATGATTTCCATATTGCCACTTGTCATTTATGTTCCTCATAAAGTCATGTCACTCAATACCAAATTTGGTGTATCTCAAGCTAACGAAACGGCCGCGAGCTCGCCATGAGCGTGGCATGTAAATCAAATCATGTTGTTCATGACATGCACGTCCTTATTTGCATATTACCATCTGCCATTTATGTTCGTCATACAGTCACGTCACTCAATCCCAAATTTGGTGTATATCAAGCTAACGAAACGGCCGCGAACGCCCCATGAGCGTGGCATGTAAATCATACTTTTCATGACAATTTAGTCATGATTTTCACGATATGACCAGCCATTTATGTTCATCATACGGTCATGTTATGCCATACCAAATTTGGTATAAATCCCATTAACGATACGGCCAGGAGAGCACAAAGTCGTAGGCGGCTAGATAGATAGATAGATAGATAGATAGATAGATAGATAGATAGATAGATAGATAGATAGATAGATAGATAGATAGATAGATTGGCTATTCATTCAGATACGCTCATTCATAAACTATTCATTCAGATACGCTCAAACTCGCCGAAGTTCGCTAAGAAATGCTTCGCATTTAATAGGAGATAGTCATTGCACTCAGTCTTGCAGTGAAGTACTCAGAGTCCTCGAAGATTAGTTCTCGATTCTCGGTGTTTGCTCCAAACAGCCTCAAGAACACTATAAGACCCTATAGAACACTCAAGAACACTCAAGGGTTGGGAAGAGGTAGCGTGCCTGTCATCCTAAGTCAACACGGCGTGTGGAGGTGAAAATGTCAAAAGCGGGTGCCCTGCGCATCACAGAGCTTCCTAATATTACACTCGAGGGAAATCTGGAGCTAGTGTCCATGGGAGCTGCAACGCATGACGCTTCAGCCAGCATGGAAACAATGGGTAGTACATGGATGTGTCTAAGCTTCGTTCTTATGGCTCCGTTTCTCTCCGCGTGGTCTGCAGCTACTTTGTCGCTATAAGAAGTTCAGCAAACGCTCAACAGTTACACTTCAGCACCTTGACCTTTTTAACGCGACAGCGTTAAAGAGCTCGTTTCGCAGAAATTCCGGCGTGGTTGGTTGTGAGCGAAAAATCATCATCTTGTCCGTGAACGAAAGATCGAGAAAGTTGCAAATAAAATAAATGATAAAAATTTCCGGGTAGGAGTGAGGATCGAACCCAGGCCGCCTGCGTGGCAAGCAGGTGTTCTACCACACAGTCACGCCTCTGCTTGGAAAGACAGTGAAAATAACTTCCTCTGCTTGGAAATGCAGTGAAAATAACTCATTCTTTGCAAACGCAAGTGTCCTTTATATAGGCGTCGCAATATAACATTTAATATCCCAGTAAGAGTAATATTGCGTGGTAAAAGCGTACATTGCCATCGGGCGTCAAAACATGTGACTATCATGACGATTTCGTAGTTCAAAGCCGGCCACCCATTACAAAAGGCACACACCTTACCGCGCGTATCCTCTTAACACCACGTAGTGGGTGCATTAGCACGTATGCACTAAGTGGTTGAAGTACGCACTCGGTACAGGATATCGCTATCGCGTTCAACTCTTAAAGGCGAAGCTTAAGGTCCCCCCAATTTTTAGGCTCACCAACACAAATCAGGTCACGAAGTTCACAACGATGTATTTTTTTCATCCGAAGCAAAAGGCAAAACACAACAATCGACAAATCCACAAGTGCGTTTGAAGCTGCAAACACGAAGATTGGGCACATCCATGTACTACATGTCATTCCTATGTTGGCTGTATGATCGCAGCGCCAGAGTTCCCTCTAGTTAATGTTGCAGGAAACTTTATGCTCCGCACTGCATACGTCCTAAAAAAAACACACACACACTACGTGCTCTCTCTCTCCCAAGTAATCGACAGTGGAGCGAAGGATCTAGAGCTCTTCAGCTAAAAGTTTTTTTACGCCAGAATTTCACTAGTATTGCACCAATATTTCCATCTGGACACTGCTTTATTATTGCAGAACGGTGTTGAAGCTGGTCGCTCCTAAGGCGCGAGCAGCTGTGGGAGCGCGCGAAGCAGCAAAGGTATGTTTTGGAACATCGCAGTTGGAGTAATGTCGTGATTGCAAGTGCATCAAGTGTTCTCAATTCATTCAATTTTCAGTTATAGCAAAGCTCGACAACCACTAAGCGCCTGAATGGGGTTGTAATTGTATTGGCCGTATTAGAAGAAGTTAAAAAGTTTCGAGCAACAAGAATTACACGTGTATATGCAAACAGTGGGGAAAAATGCGTTGTACACTACATCTGTAACCTTACGTAACTTACTACGGCAAGCCACAGTTGCGTTCACTCATTTCAGCGGAGCGCAAGCAAGCTGAGAGGTAAAATTTCTACGGCGTAGGTTCAACTGCGTTGGTTTTCTACATGAAGCAAATGGGCTGATAATAAGAACAGTGGTGACGGGCCGACGAGACCGGCGACGGGAAGTACCAGGCGGCCGCTGACCTATAAATCCTCTCATCATAATTTATCTTTAAAAACTGCGTGAAATGGCCATTTCCTGTCAATATCACAGGCAAGCCGTGACAGTCATTCTGACGTAGCGCTGCATTGCAATTTCTGCACAAAATCACTGCAGTATAACATGGATCTTCACGCGACAACCAGGTGACAACGACCACAAAGTTTGATTCACTCTACAAATGCTCCCCTGAACATGGTCACAGCACACCACTACAACTCAGAAAGTTAGCAACCGATTGGTCAAGCCACGCCAGATAGCCACGATGGAGCACATGTTTTGGGATTTTGCCACAGACCCACCGTTATAGAGTTGTCGCCAGTAAAAGGGGAATATTCTGCTGGACAGCTTTGCTCCGGGAACGTAACTCCGGGTAAATGAAATTTCTCAAGAGGTCGACGTCAACACCGACGGAGGACCATCATGATGGTGTGGCAGGAGACACCACATCGAGCTTTGGAAATTGTTTCATGACTGATTGATTGACTGGCGAACGCTTGCGTCTTTATATTATTCAGATGTGCCTGACAATACCATAAACAATTATCGTAGGTGGTTCCTGCGATCACTCCTTTTGTTGCTCGTTTGAACATAATACCGATGCAAAAACCCAGCATTAATGTTAGTAAGAAGGCTAAGCTAATGTCGCGCTCCTGAAACTTTTCAGCCACAAGCTTGTGTTGGAGACGGCTGAGAGTGGGCGTGATTTCATCTTATGTAAAATGTCGCGCCTACGGTTTCATATAGAATAACTAACTTACAGAAGCAATGCTATATTATCTATGTTCTCATTACGTTTTTAACATGAAAGTGTTTTATGCCGGGGTCCACCACGGCTCCTCTGACGTATTTCCGTCACGGATATGACGTTGTAAAATATAAACTAACATACTGAGGTCAAATAAAAAACTAGAAGAAAACATTCCGTCACGGGGGCGTCGAACCTGTGACCTCTCACTCAACAGCGCGCGCGGCGCGAAACCACTCGGCCACGAGAGCGTACGTACCTCAACTTGCTAACGGCAAGCTATTTATATACACCATATACCGTTGGCGGTCGTAGGAGCTCCTCGACTTCAGCGAGTTTTCGTCATCAGTTGCGAGATGGCGCGAAGGTGGCACGGAGTGCGCGCTCTAAAGGTCGCCGTGCCTCTCGCTGCGGTGAGCGCGCGCCTCCACGGGGCGTGGCCGCTCGTGCGCGCGCGCTTATATACTCATCGCGGCATTGGCGCGCTTACGTCTTGGGCTTCCACCGCAAGTTTGCTATGAAGTTACAGTGGTTAAATGTGCGCGAAGGTCTCTTCGCTCAGCGCAGCGGCCGCGTTTACGAAAGGAGCGCGCTACTCACACACGAAGTAACAATTGTTACAGTTGTTCGCGCTCGTCTTGTATATACTTGTGCGGTCGTGTCTTTCTTCGTGTTAGAGCTGCGCATTTGAGCTGTCGAGCTGTGACAGTTAGTCCGTGCTCGTCCTGTGTATGCTCATTTGGTGCGTCCTTTCAGCTTGAGGTGCACGCAGCAAAATTCAAGCTGCTTGCCGTTCTTCGCGTGACATTTCAATTTGTTGCTGTAGCATTCATTCCTTCGCCCTTGTGGTGAAACAATGCACAATAAACGCTCAATTACCTCTGTGAAGACACGTTGCACTTTCGTGTTATACCGATTCCTTTGACAGAGGGATCAGCCATGTTTTTATCTTTGTACACGCTTTTTATTCGCATTCGGAAGCGATGTGGGGGAATGGAAAGCGATATTTCCACTTTGAACATTAGATTTAACCTTTCAGCAGGGTTGCGCGCTTTTACGTGCATAAGCGATAAGTTATAAATAGCTCCAACAGTGAATGATACAAAAGATACCGAAGCTGAGGGGTGCCTGCGAATTGACCGTTTGTTATTTTCCGTGGCTCTGGATGCTTGGTAATGTGTCTATGTTTCTACTTTGCAGTCTTCAGCAGTCCGTGTTGTCCACCAACTACGACTGCTGTGCCACCAGCTGTCACAGCGCATGGTGCAAGAAGGTAGACTACCTTCACCTGAGCTTCTGTTCTTCCTGACCTATGAAGAGATCGGCGTCCTTCTTCAGACGAGGTCGCCAGAACTTGTTCTCAAGTAAGAAACGGAGATATCACGAAATATTTTTTGTTTTGCGATTGCGAATTGCAATTGCAATGCGATTGAAATTCCCTGTGGCATGTAACAGGGCATTATACGCGTACCAATTGGTCACTCATCGAGTACTGTTATTTTAATACAGGTGTAGACAATATTGCATAGCTCATTTGTGCTACTGTATGCTACAGAAAAGTATGTTCACGTCTTGTATCTGCTGTGATTGTTAGACGTGCTTCGCAAAGTTCCATACAAAAGCGGCTACCGTCGCCTTTTAGTCTGTGCTTACAGATGATCGGTAAGCTTGTATTCTACCAAACGTCTTGATGAAGTAGAATATTATTGGTTATTTTTGATAGAATTCCGTTGTTATTTAAGATGGCAAAATACGCTTGCTACAAGCAGTACCTAATTACAATAACAGTAATAATAAAATTTAGCGCCCGATCGTCATCGTACGTGGTACAGACAACAGCAGCCGTAATAAGTAAGTTAAATTGACCTTCCAAAGTAAAGATTCAATGAAAATGTGCACGCTTTTATTGTCTCGATAGCTTAGAAATCGGGAAAGACTTTATGAAATCATCAGTAACAACTTCTGTACTTATAGACGACCAGTAAATGAGCAAACATATACCTATGATTATATTCCACAAGTCTTGCCACGAATTTAAGGACAAGAATATCAGGTTGCCTAATGGCAGAGGTTGTGACAAACCATTGCGAGAAATCAAGTTTTCGATGCATGAAACAATATCTCGGAGCTAGTATTCTAGCAGGCATGCGAATGTTCCTCGCTCAAAAGGTACACTGTTTTGACTTGAGTTGGCGTAGGCGAATGTTAAAACGGCCTACACTAATGAATTATCATTATTGATAGTTTGTACTCATTGAGTGGTAAATGTTAGATCTGTTAAGTCGGGTTTTGATTTCGTTATAAACTCTATGGCCCTGCTTTCGAAGGGCTCAGCGGCGCCAGAAAATCCACGCGGAAGCCGACAAATGCCTGTATGCATCCATCTTTGTCGGCATGCCGAAGCCGGTGAGTTCTCTTCTTCATTTTTGTGGCAGAATGACTGACCAAGGGGCAATTAAATATCGTTTATTGTGTACTCTGTTTCCTAGATCTGTAGTGTAAATAAAATGTATGGTAGTAAATGTACTAGGCGCTGAATATTTAATTGTCGTCACATGACGGAATTGTGTACTGAAATGTTGCGCATTTGTGGTATTAAAGAATGTGGCAAGAACCGCGTCACATTTTGGGGTACGCCAATATGAAAGAAAACACCCATAAAAACAAAACGATAACATGAAAGCACAGATTGCTTACAAGGTCGACACCAATGTTTGCGATGCTTCTTGTAAGGACCCCTTTCAAGAAAGGGTAGAAGTTCTGTATTGCTTATTCACAACATTTCAGTGAATACAGATAAACAGCATCGCACCTATTGAAAAAAATGTATGTTCCTCACATATGACGCGTTTGTGCAGACGCTTAACAAATACATATCGGACATAAGTCATACTTCAGCCACGCATATTTAAGGTTTCGGGCAGACAGTTCGTTCTTTTTTACCATAGTTGATATGGATCGCTAAGTTTTGCGTCCAATAAGTTCATGCGTTCCGCAACACGGGAAAAACAATCCTGCATTCCGTTAACTCGGTATACGTTAAAAATTGTACGGGCAGCTAAACACTTCTATTCCACGATAATTGATGGTAGCGCAGGCTAAAGACACGGACAAAAGAAGGCACATTCGAGACACCACAGCGCTAACTTTCAACAACTCTTTTATTATTCGCTGATCCCGCTAGTATATGTACTCTCTCAACATCATACGTCACATGTGCATAGCTCTCACAACCATAAATTCTAACCTACGCGCATACATCACAAACATGACAACACTGTATCAAACGCATTTTTCATATAGTGCTTCTATTACTTCTATTACTGCGTGGCAGAAGCGTAGAATCGCACCAGGCGCCCAGCATGTGAGTTGCGTGACTAGTCAGTTGTCTAAAGCTTTCCACCATTTACAAAAGGCCCATCCATCGTTCATGTTCTTGTTCGCCTGTTAACTATGGCGCACACCCACTGTGGGGGATTGGCCAGAATTTAGTGGTTTTGTAAAATATTATGAAATCTCAGAATAAGGGAGGTTATGAAATAGAAAGATTACAGATAACATAGCAAATTACGGTGCTAAATCTAATTTATATATTTATAAAAACAAAAACAAAACAAAACTCAGCTCCTTTTTTAATTATAGGTAATAAAATAAAGCAATACCCTCACGTTTTTAATACATATATAGGTAATGGTGTTTACACGTAAGGATAATAATGCTGATCAGCTAGTCAACCGAATGGTTTCATTAATATAGTCCCTGACCGTCACGCATACATTCGCACTGGAGAACCAAGAAATAGAGGCTCCAAATGACAAAATGTCAGGCACAGACAAATCAATTCCAATAGCACGTAAATGAGTTTCTAAAAGGGTTTTTCGTGCCGTAGTAAACCGCCTGCAGGACAAAAAGAAATGATCTGTTGTTTCCATCTCGCCACAGAATGGGCACAGTGGAGAAGGTGCCAGAGCAGACCTGTGTTTGTAGAAGTTTAAGATTCGGTACCCGGCAGCGCAGCCTCTTGATGGATACTTCGAGTTTACGGGTTTGACAAAATTCTCTCCGCCAGGCATATGATAAGTGCCAATATTCGGTGGAGCTTGTCAGCGCTGAGTCGCCAAAGACATCCATAATGGCACGCTTGCGAAATCGAGCAGCCTTCACATAGGTGGATGATGGATAGTATTGTAAAATCAGGCCACGTATTGGTGACTTCGCTCAAGAATCGGCAGTTTCATAGATCAACAATCCTTTAGGTCCAGGCACCCAAACTAATCGGACTTTTCTCAAATGCGCGGGTACAAGTGCACGGAACGCCGTTATTACGTGGGATTCAGCACCAGCAGAAATTGCAGCACTGAGAGAGAGAATCTGTTATTATAGGAGCTGGTGTAATGGCCGTGTTTAACTTTCGTAAGGCGAGCACTACTGCCAGAATTTCAGCCACAAAGACGGGTATGAAATCGGGTAGTCGAAGGAAATAAGACACCTGACTGTTCGTCACACTGTGATGGATCTGTAGCAATAATAATTCACCATTGCCATCATAATCCTCCCCTCCTCATCATCGCCCACAGCATCAGCAAAGTGTGCAGCGGCGAATATGCGCGTACGGCCTTAAATACCACTAGTGGGTACCTCGCTAAGATCGACGCGGCTTTAAAAAAGACACACAAATACAAATATCCTCGCACGAGGTGTTCGAAGAGTTGATCTAATGAAGAGAATATGTGGCATTTTTTTTTCCAAAAGAGCCAAATGCAGAAACCAAAACTAGGCTAAATTTTACGGGAGCGTAAAGCGCGCCTAAGTATCCTTGAGTTCAAAAACAGTTGGAATAAAAATGGGGCAATTCCTGATTACAACGTGAACACAAAAAGGCAGTTTGTAATGAAAAAAAAATGCCCCCCACCTCCCCGAAGGGAATCGTGAGGAAATGCGAATGCATTTCGCGCGCGCTTCACTCCATTTATATATGGTGGTTTTGGTTCGAAGAAGGAAAAGGCGCCTAATTTCTGCAGCCCGGTCGGGAGCACGGCGCAGCGCCTGTTTTTTTTTTTTATCGCGGTAGCTCCGCTGAGCTCCCGCGATGCGAGCGCCCTCACGCGCCAGAGCGCGCTCCTCCTCTCCACTTTGCTAGGGGCGAGGATAAGCGCGCGCGCCAGCAGCTTTTGCTATGGGAGAGAGAGTGAGAGCGGAAAGATAACACCTGCCGGCGCGCGCACACCTCCTCAACCTATCCTCCTCCCCGCGGACAACGCCGGACAACGCCGCCTGACATAGCCCGACTAAGAAATGCATTCGCATTTAAAAAATGAGCCAAATACTGCAACTGTTTCAATCAAACTGAGACACAGTCATTAAAACCAGCCGTGCGTCAACAATCGTGACCAAAACAAACAACATGGTCTCATCCGATTTGTTTCATTTGAGTCCTAGTTTCATTGCTATCGTGTTTACGTTCCACAATTAGTTTTGCTAGAGCGAGTTGGCACTTACTGAAGGATATGTTCTTGGACAAAACTCGAATATAAAGAGTAAGAGGCCGACTTTCCTACTTCTTTACAGCGAAAGCTGTTGTGAGATCACAACAAGGGCCGTTTGTACGCCGTAGTTGTCCGCCGCCGCCGGTGTTCCGTAACCACTATCGCACGAAATAAGAAAAAACCTAAATAAATAAAAAATGCCTATGCCAGAATGGGAATCGAACCCGGGCCCTCTGCGTGGCAGCCCAGCACTCTACCACTGAGCTACGCCGGTGCTTAAAACTGCGTTGAAAACTGACCCTATGCAGGCTTCATGTCGGGTAAGGAATCGCGTTAACGTGTGTTGTAAAGCGTTTTAGAAGAGTAAAGTAACAACCAGGCGTCACACAATGCGAATTGTGTAACGATCGTGTGGGTCGTTTAGAGCTCCAACCCATTAGGGAAAGGCGGGGCAACATGAGACGCGGGGCAAAACGCGACATTTTGACTTTGCCGACCTCTATAGCTAATACAAAAAGTAATTTTCTTTCTTTCTCTATTCCAGCGATAGCTGCTAGTAGTTTTCCACCTTTATATGTGTAAAAGTTGATCACTGCTCACAGCGTTTGCGCGGGAAAAATTACGCGGCTGGTGTCAGTGTCTTCGTGACCCGTCAAAAAGGGGCGAAATTCTGTTCAGCCAAATTTTCGGATCCCTGCATGAGGCTACTCCCGCGTCAGCACAACAACCTAAGATTTTATTTTGTTACTTCATACTACTAACTACATATCACCAGAAGTTTAGTTCATTTGGTTCCCGGGGCGAAAACGGGAAAATTTTTTTAAATTCGGGCATGTGAGAGGGGCAAAACGCGACAAAAGGCATTGAATTGCCTTAGAGAGTGTCTTATGAAGTGAACCATTTACTTACACTCATTATTAGAGGCCGGATTTTTAGGCACTAAAAAATCGTGTTTTAGGCGCCAAAAATAGGCAGGAAAAACACAGTTTTAGGCCCCCCAAAATCGTAAATATAGGCACAATAAATTTTTACAAAAACTCAAATTTTCGAATAAGGACGTGCGCGACCTGGTCTACGACAGGAAAGCAAACAAATGTTATATTTTATGATTGTACAAAGGCGTCAATGATTTAACATAGCCATGCAATGGTGCCTTTTCCGGCATAGTTTCCAGAACACGGTCTCTCCTTTTATTGTCCAGAATAGTAAGTTAAGTGTCCACCGTCGAATAAACACGCTCCTGGGTCTGCTTCTTTTCGGCATGGCTGGGAAGGGCAGCACAGGATTCAATAGCCAGACTGCTAAAAGGCCAGAAGGGTCTGTTAGCCTTGTATTGGCCGGGTCTAATAGCGCACAGTCAATTTCTCCTCTTTGTGTGAACACCACAAAGGGCCCCTTACCAGGTTTGAGCGTTTCGAGCTAGAAGTGTAATGCATGCATTGCGCTAACGATCACGTCTGCCAAGATTTGCAACGCTACGCTCCCCGGAAGGAGGTGAAATGTCAGACTGAATGCCTCGTGCCCTTTATCTCACGGGCGCGCGCACCAATGTGGGGGGTGGTGAAGTTCAACAAGGAATGGTCCTGTGTATGTCACAGTCGTACATGAAACTGCGAGAATTATTCGAGGCTACATGTGTAATTTGTGCAACTGTTGCTTGAATAGAAGAATGAAAGTTAATAGAAATATTAAAACATACAAACGGAATGTGTGTGCACTTTTCTTTAGTTTTTTTCTTCGAATCGAGAGCGATGCGAGACTTAGCTGCCTATATTTCTTTTGTGTTCGTGTTCTAGCCGTTCCCGCGTCGTGCCGGTGCCAGCCCTGACAACGCTTAGCATGTTTTTGGTGCATCGTTCCTTACAGCAATTCCAGCTGTGCGACGCGCTGTGTCGTGGTAAGGATACAGGATCCATGCCAGCCTCTCCAAACGCATAGAGGGATCCATCCCACAGAAACAGGCAGTACACTATAGAGCGAACGCCGAAACAATACAACACCGCTTGTGCGCACGACCTGGCTTGGGCATGTCATGTGCACATAGTGTAATCTTGCGTGCGCACGGCGTGTTGATGCGTCAACGCCGTATGATCTTCCGGCTCTGAGTTTCTCTGATACCGAAGAGGGCAGGGAAGGAATTTGGCTTGCGAGTGGCAAAGGTTTCAAGCTCATCTACCGGCATCATGCTTTCGCGGCTCCTAATGAACCAATTAAAAGGTTCTTGTGGTACAAAGCCCTTCATTGGGCACGCGAACACTTCCAGTATGTGACTAAAATTTCTAATGTGATCTGGTGAAGCGCCCTTTAAGAGTAAATTGCAAACGAAACAAAAGCCATGTGCACATCTGATTTTTTTTTAACCTAGTTTTTATTTTCCCCTGACGGCACTCCATGGTTTCGCATTCGCTCTCCATATTCCTGCTGCTGCGCGCAGGCACCTCCTGCTTTCTGCCCCCCCACCACGCCCAAGTCTTCAAGGAGGTGCTTCAATCCCATGGGAACACTGGACTGGAAAACCGGCGGTAAAAGCCGCCCGCCACGTCCTAGGCCATAGACGCCACTATCCTCTTCTTCCCCTCTCCTCTTCCCGCCTGGGACGTGCTCCCATTTAGGGTTGCAGAAACAGCGTCCTTTCCTCTCCCCTGTTCCAACCGCTCGCGCCATGTCAGTGCGGTGGGGGTAAAGTGGCCGGCGCGTCCAATTTCACTGCTGCTATCGGTTGCTTCCCGGATGTTTGTTGAACTAGGGAACTATAAGTTGTTGCACCCCATAAAGTTCCGGAACGTCAATTTTGACCGGTAACATCAATTACGGTCTCAAACTGTACTCGAAAGCAAAATTTGAGGCTAAATAGCGTTCATATAGGCACAAATTTTGAAAATAGGCATTTATGGGCACTTATAGACATTTAGGCACAAACCCCAAAAATAGGCATTTATAGGCACTATAAAAACACTATAAAAGCCCTCCTTTACCCCTAATTCATGCTCATATATCAAAGTGGCGCGATAGGAACGCAAGGAAAAAAATAGGCATTTGCCTATAATCCGGTCTCTACTCATTATATACTGTATATATTTGTTTAGGAGGGTGCGGACGTACAAGAGAATATCATATAGAGCTTCCTGGGAAGAAAACCACATGAAAAAATTGGCCGCGTATCTGCGTGCTTCGCTGCAAATGTCGTCGAAAGACGATAGTCTTCTGCCGGCCGTACTACAATGTTTTGCCTTGCCTCAGACAGCGCTTTCTCTATGTTGAATCGGCCGCATCTGGCTGGCCTTGATAAAATAGAGGAGGCGCTGCGTGAGACATGGACGCCATCTGGCATTGCTGTCGAGAAACATCACCTTGTGCAGAACCCAGCAGCAACATCGTCGGCCGAGGGCTTTTTCGTGCATAGCGTCGCTTTTTGAGCGCAGCCTAAGAAACGCTGGGGTCTTCATAATTACGTATCTATGTATTTTCTTATAAAGAAACATACCAGAGACTACTTATGTATTGACGTTGCTCCTCAGACATGCGTAACATTTGCTTTTTGATCGACAATATTCACAAGTATGAACGAAAATACTTGTGCAAGATGGCTGGGCGCTGAGAAAGTGGTTAAACTTTGGCTGAGTAGTTGAATCGGGTCACGGACAGACAGACAGACAGACGGACAGACCAAAATTTCTGCGAAGAAGTATCCCAAGAAAGACTATCGTCTTTAAAAGCACTGATTGCTGTTCAGGACAGGACTCATTCCATTCGCGCTGAATCGAGGTTGTTCCGCGTTCGCAAGGATGCTCTCAAGAGACGCATAAAAAATTGAAAAAAAATCTCCAAGTCAAGCCGTTTCCAGACATGTCTTGGAATCGAGTTTTAATGACATTTCTCCAATACCGAAATTTAAAAATAAGCGCGTTTTAAATTCATCGCCTCATAAGGACCGGCTTAAGAAGTTGAAAGCCTGGGAGAGCCCGCACAGTTCTGCATTAAAACGGCAAAAAGAGGCAGAGAAGAAGCCTCAGAACATATCTAGCCTCCAGTTGTTCAATAATCCAGCGAAGTGCAAGCGCTCAACAAAAGGCAACATTAGGGCAAAGAAAGACTGGCGGCGTTCCATCTGCAAGGAGTTTTGGAGCAACACAGCGCCGGGTTCTGTCTGGATTCAATGCTTGGAGCACAAGGACTGGGGTCATGAAGATTGCGTGGGGGTCCAAGGAGTAAATTTCAGGTGCTACTACTGCAAAAATTGAGGGAATGAAATTTTCTCACACTGTCTCGTTTTGCCCCACGCAGCGTCTCATTTTGCCCCGCAGGTTGGGACAAAATGAGACATCTGGTACATTTTTTATTTCTTTTTAAAATAAACCTTTCAACAGTGGCAACATGGCCATATTTAAGTAGCACAAGCCTTGTAACCAAAGGAAAGTTCCTGCATTGACGTTGAACGGTAACGAGGGAAATAAAAAATAATATTCCCTATTTTCACATTTTTGTCGCATTTTGCCCCACCTTACCCGACACATGTCTCAGGCATAATTCTTCGTCGTCGTCAGCCACAGCATCAACAAAGTGCACATAATCTGTTGCAAGTGTGTAGCGGGTAGCGCGCTTCTTCAAAGAATGATGAATAATGGCATAGTGGACGCTTCCCCACTACACAAAAATTATGATGATTTATGGTGTAGTGGGTACCATGCAAGTGAGCTTGTAGTAGTTACCCCAATAGTGTTTTAACAAGGCTCTAGAAAGGCTGCTTGTCCAGCTTTCGCTGTGACTGTGCTGCGGGTTCCGCGCAGGCCTGGCGGTTTTTTGCCTCTTAGTGTTTATTTTCGAGTTAAACGCTACTGTATGATGTCCTGCTTTCACTCCAACACGGCATAGTTGAAATAAAAGAGATATGAAATGAAGATATTGGGCACCGATCTATTCCTTAAAGAAGTGATCCGAAACGGCACTGCATAAAACGAGCTCAGGAGAAGAGGATGAAGGGCTGGAGCACTTTTCAAGGTCTTGAAGAGATGCCAAGGACAGGACAAGAAAACACTGCTGACAGCCAGATTAGCGCACCTTTTGCCAGGAAGGACCATTCGCTCTTCAAGTCTAGTAATCGCTATTACGACCATGCGACGAGGCACGGCACCGACGGAAGCACAAGGATGATGTTACTTTTATCGCAAAATATTGCTATATTCAAATCGCTTTAGACTTATTTTACGAGCTGATTCAACTGCAAATGAAATGTTCGAATCTGTTTGAGCCATATACAAACTTTACTCCTGAATACCGACGATATTGGGCTATGTAGATTTCAGCCACAATACAGATTAGAGGTATATAGGGGAGAGGAACGTACTGGTAACAAATTGTTTGAGCAGGCCCGACCATATCGTCAGTAGCAAAAAAAGTGCGTTTTTCTCAGTTTCAGTAAAAGTTCATTTGGCTCTTTAAAAAAAAAAATATGCGGCATATGTACTTGCTCATTGCGGTTCACTTACCTTCTATAAGCGGCCAGGATATCGCCTTGTTAAGTGACAAGCGTGTGACACCTGCATGTCATGTCTCATGTTTGATGTTCCAACGGTAACCTCATTATCGACTTTAACGCATATGAGAGAATATCTGACCGTAGTTCCGGCTATTTTTAAGGGCGACACTGAACGGCTAAAGGTAATCGGTGGTGTCCTGACCTACCGCATTTATTAGTATACTGGCAGCACTGATTAGAACTGCCTAATACTATCTAGTTTGATATATTAGCTATATTAAGGCTGATGTCACTTAGATGCGGCTAATAATAGCAATGTGATGGCAAATTTTGGCTAATCATGTCTGTGTCACATTTGTTGTCGGCTAGAATTGGCTAAAGGTGACTCACTTATGGATAATGCTGTCTATCCATGGCTTCATGGTTGGTCGCTTGTACCATTGTTTTGTGAATCCTCACTCGCACTCAGGCTCACTCGCCTGAGTGCGAGTGAGCCTGAGTTTTCCTCACTCGCACTCAGGCTCACTACAAGTTTTTCAACCAAACTCACTCGGACTCAAGCTCACCATAACATTACTTCCACGGACTCACTCAGACTCAGACTCACGGCTCACTCTGAGTCTGAGTGAGTCTACTCATGAGTCCATTAGCGTACATTTAAGTTTCTAGACCAAATTTTCAATGCTCTTAAACATTAATATCTCGCATAATCGGTGCTCCGCTAGGCACCTTTCGACCTCGTGCATTTAAATACTCGTTATCAGTGGTTGGAATCCAGTAGGGGCATATTTATAGAAAGAGAGAACCCACGAGATATTTTAATCAAGAACTGACGTGAAAAATCTTCCTGGGGGAGGTCGAGGCACCTCACCCGCCCGTGGCTTACGCCTCTCATCAATAAATATTGCGCTGGCGTATGGGCGTTAGTCCGTTGAAGTTTGTGCGAGTATACGAGATTATAAACGCGAGCCGGCATAGCGCTGAGAATAATGCAAAACTTCATTAGTTATCAGTGCTGTAGCACACTAAGCGCGCTCGCGCCATACAGAAGTCATCTTCCTCTTATTCTTCGAATGGCTTGATGATGATATTAACGCTAGCTTTCTTCCTCTTGTTCTTCGAGCGCCTTGATAATGATATTAACGCAGGAAAAACCGCATATAGCATAGCCAACTGTAGCATAACGAGCACGTGCTAGCGCCAAAAAGAAATCTTCTTGCTGTTTTTTATTCAGTTTCCCTGTAATGATGCTCTAACCAATACATAGACAAAAACATCAGTTGGTTCTGTAAGTCCTTTTTAATGGCTTATTAGCGCGTTTTATCATTCAAAGGCGAGAAAGTTCACAGAACAAACGCATAGAAACACACGTAAAGCATACCGAAATATGCTGCTGTAAGGAAATAAATGTGTCTGTGCGTTGTGAAGTGTTTCAGCTTCTACAAGGGTTCCGCAGGGTATTCTCGCGCTATTTGTATTGTCAGACAGGCGTTTGTGTTATAGAGGAAGCGCATATCACTTTTATTTGAGCTTCACTCCTGCTTCTAGCGAAGACTTAAAAAAATGGGTACTTTCAGTTCACGAAAGCTAGCGTTTCGTTGAAATCGCTTGATGTTTACCTAGTCTTGGGGCAGAGCTACTGTGTTAGGTGGCACTCATGTGAGTCTATGTTAATATATTTGAAATGGTGTCACAGTATTCTTAATCATTAAGAATTTGTTTTACTCATCTTTTAGATAGAGCGGACGAAAATACATGTTGAAGGCGACTTTGAAATTAAAGGTAAGTCTAATTTATTCCATCTCAGTGCCAACAATAAGTACTTTAGAGTTACCCAAAGCTGGGTGATTTGTGTTTGTCTCCATGTATAATTTTCGCAATTCGTACTAAACAAAGAAATGAAGAATTCGACTTATCGACTAACTTCCCCATGTTCATTTTTGTGACGAGAATACATCGATGTGTTTCTCGTATTAAAACTTAATTAGAAGGTAAAAGCAGCGCGGTAAAAAACCAGGGTGTGTAGGGTTGCCGATGAAAACTGAGCGGATCAATATACCCTATAAATGTAGCTTCTCTGCAAAATCTGCACTTGAGCACATCAGTTCGGATATAAATCTATAATTTGATATTACTCATGCTAATGAATCAAGTGGTTGCGTTTAGTGAATTTCGCAAGGACCCCGAAAGTAGTGAGCTTTATTCTCTGAGGGCGATTGCATGCTATCAGCCATGTAAGTGATTTTCATTGAACAATTTGGACCTGCGAGGATAAGAAGAATGACGTTATTAATTTATGAGTATATGTATCATCACGCCGTAGCCAAAGGATAAAAAAAAACATGCTGCAGGCATTTTCAGTTGGTCGCGAGATGATGCGTCACGTTTTTACTAGCGCGAAACGTATTTTTCAGCTGCTTCATGCACAATTTGTAAAGTATGTATGAACATAAATGGTATTTGGGCACAAACCTTTCAGGTTGAATTACTCACGCTCATTAGCTATTGTTTTCATTACTACTTAAATAAAGAACTTTTCAAGGCCACCGCAATATACGTTTAGTATTGACGGCCATTTTTGAGACATTATTATGAAGCGCACCGAAGACGTGGACAGTAGAAGTGAACAGGACAGTGCTTACACTCGCAACTAATTCTTTCTTAGCGTGAAAAAGGCATATAAAGCAGACACGTGATTCTTCGCACATGCGTAACAGCGCAGGGCGCAACCAAAAAGCATTCCTTTCAGGATTACCACAGCAATTTTCTACGTTACATGTCATTTATTAGTTATCACGAACACTACGAGTCTAGATGCACGTACTCCTTATTGTGCAGCACGATAGTGGCTTGACTAAGACAGTCATGTCGCCTCTTCCGGATATAGTACGATTCCACTGTCATGCGAGCGAGTTCATCCTTATGCGAAAAACTGATTTCGGTTTCTTGAAACAAGGGGTAACATCCGCAGTTTTTACAGTGAGCAGCAAGATGAGTATTGCTTGATGCATTTATAGATGTGTGATGTTTCCTAAGCCGATCATTCACGCATCTTCCAGACTGACCGACGTACACTTTACCGCAAGAAAAGGGAAGCATATTAACCACCCCCCTTTGCGCACTTTACAAACTTGTTGCGATGTTTCACGGAGCAAACTTTTAAATCTATCTGCTTAATAACGCGCGGACACAAACTTCCCAGTTTGTTTCTTGCCGTAAACTTCACGTCTACCTTATACATACTGCCAACATGTTGCAAGTTGTGTGCCAACATGTGCACATAGGGAATGATAGCCATTTTGCCGCGGTTCTTTGACTTCCTTGCTGTGACGTAGAAAATTCTTGAGTAAATTTTGACACGAATGTTTTTTTTTTTGTTACGCCCCGCTCTGTTACGCATATGAGAGGAATCATTTATCTGCCTTATGTGCCTTTCCCTGTCTAAAAGGATCAGTTATGACTGTAAGCGCTGTCCTGTCCACTTCTACTGGCCATGTCGTCGGCGCGCTTCATAAAAATTTTTCAAAAATTTTTCAAAAATGAACGACTGCCAACTAGGTCAACTCGTGATCTTGTTGTATTATTGACGACAACATTATAAGCACCCTAGAATATATAACTGCTCTTAGTTTTAAGCTACTATGCGGTGCTGTAACATGAAAATAAAATCTACAATTTCATTCGCTGCATGCTCTGTCTTATTCTTTCAGGAAGCCCAATGTCTCAGGGCACTGTTGAAGGCAGAGTGCGCGTAGCACACACGTTCGACGATGCTCACCTCATTCAGGTAACTTCGCGATATCAAGTTATTCAGGCTCTAAAGTTACAATGTTATTTATGTAAGTTGCATTCCGTATAACAAGAATACAAAGGCGGAGCACTGGTAGCACCCGAAAAATTCTTCGCATGTACCTGAATTGTCTTTCCTTCTAGTGCTTATCGCGCCCAGGTTTCAGTAGGCATATAGCTGATTTATTAAATAATGCTAATGCGCGAATTGTTGTTGCCTATAGGCAAAGCAAATCCAATGAAAATCACGGTGGCGTTGTTTGTGTAACTTGACCTAATTTTCTCGCACAGAAAGGGGTGATACTGGTGACGACAGCCACTGACACTGGCTGGACGCCTTACTTCCCCCTGCTTGCCGGAGTCGTGACGGAACTTGGAGGCCCGCTTTCCCACGGTGAGTGCATTAACTTTGAATGCTCTAGGTGTCAGAAATTGGTATCACGCTAGAAGTAGCCTCTGCCCTACAGACTGGCGACAAAAAGTCATTCCTCGGACATTTGTGACTTGACATTAAGGTTATAAGAAGAAAAAACATAGTTGATCCCTCCGTCACAGGAATCTGTATTACGAGATTGTAAAAGGTGACCTCATGGAAGTAGTTGAATGTTTAATGTAGATTCACATAACAAAGCTTGCACAATGCCTATTGGTGTTTGACCACTGTAGCACCGTTTAGCGCGGATGCACGAACGTTGAGGCTTGGTGGCACATCTTTATCCCGACGACTAACCTCCGTAATCAATGGTGAAACAAACTCTTGTGGTAGCTGCAGTAGTTAACGACATTGTTTCGCTTTGAGACAAACCAAGGCATTCGTATCATGGCACGCTGTTCACTACTGCATATGTTTCATGTGTACAGGCTTGCGCAATCCTTTCAGTAGCATGGTATAGTGAACCAGCGCTGGAGTTCTGAAGGTGCAGACAGCGCCGCCCTGGTGGCCAAGGCGCTTATGTTAGCCCATGGCCTCCGAGATGGCGGGCGCGCGGCGGGTTTTTCGCCGGCCGTCCCAATCGCACCGAGAGAGCGTATTTCCCGAGGTAGGCGAGGCCCGCTCTTTTCTCCGCATCGCGGCACACTTACTTGGGATCGAAAAGCTGCCGTGCTGTTGGCGGAGCTTGCATGTGGCTAGGAAAAAAATGATTTTGCGGTTTTATTTACCTCGAGCTGATTTGGAAATGTCTGGTCAAGGTGTACGAGAGGCCAAGTCAATGCCACGGCCTATCGATTCTCAAATGGGCCTTTTTTTTTTTTTTGCTGTAGATTTGCGCCGCCTTTATTAGAGCACTTAGAAAAGCGATGCCTCTGCAAGAGATCCGCATGTGCTAGAAACTTACTATACTTTGAAATTTGCGGGCTGTATAGTATGGGGGCGCTAGCGAAGGAGAAGAAAAAAAAAGAACGATGATGAGGCTGGGCGTCATGACGCCCGGGGCTCGCGCTCGCCCTGCCGCTAAAGACCGATCAGTCGTTGCCGGGCTTTCGTAAATTAAACGCGTTTTTCTTGTCGCCTACGTGTTCTCTGAGGGCTTCGGCCGACCACTGGCCCCGAGCCCACAATAGATATGGTGATAATGTTGTAAGCTAGATTTAAGGCCTGCGACGAAAGCAGTATCGCAAAAAGCAGGTATCGGTGCTTGCTTCCTTTGTGCATTTTTTTCCTTCGGTGTAACAATATAAAGCGAAATGAAAACACACGTACAGCAGCACTCAAATTTTCCATTAGGAACAATTTGTTTATATTTCCTTTATTAACAACTTGCAGGCACTTCCTTCTATACTTGCAGAAGTGTACGCAGCAGTATGACATATTCCTGAAATTAAAGAGAAGACACAGGAGCTCACAGCATTTTCTCTAACAACAACAACAACAAAAAAAAAACAGCACTGACAGAGTTTCAGTTATATAGCCGTAAGTAGTCTGCAACTTCAATTAATAAATCACTGCAATTGAATCAAACATTCATTTCCACTTCCACGCCAAAATTTTGCCTTCTTTACGTAGAACGCCAGCGACACAAGCACGCAAGATAAAAAAAAAAGCCGGCAGATCCCACGCACTGTGGGAATCTATGTAATGCGAAGCAGCCAGGAAGGAGCAAATCATGCTTTGCATAATTTGCGTGTCATGTTTTACCTGTTAGGACCTGTCATTTATGTTCGTCATACAGTCACGTCGCGCAATACCACTTTTGGTGCATATCAAGCTATCGAACTGGAGGCAAGCGTGCCATGAGCGTGGCATGTAAATGGCGTTGTAGATGACATGCATGCCAAGGTTTTCATGTTACCAACTGCCACTTATGTTCATTATACAGTCACGTCCCGCAATACCAATTTTGGTGTATATCAAGCTAGCGAAACGGCCGCGAGCGCGCCATGAGCCTGGAATGCAAGTCATGTTGCACATGACATGTCATGATTTCCATATTACCACTTCTCATTTATGTTCGTCATACAGTCACGTCTCTCAATCCGAAATTTGGTGTATATCAAGCTAACGAAACGGCCGTCAGTGCGCCATGAGTGTTGCATGCAAGTCATGTCGCGCATGACAAGTCATGATTTCGATATTACCACTAGTCATTTATGTTCTTCATACAGTCACGTCACTCAATCCCAAATTTGCTGTATATCAAGCTAACGAAATGGCCGTCACCGCGCCATGAGTGTGGCATGCAAGTCATGTCACACATGACATGTCATGATTTCCATATTACCACTAGTCATTTATGTTCGTCATACAGTCAAGTCACCCAATCCCAAATTTGGTGTATATCAAGCCAACGAAACGGCCGCGAGCGCGCCATGAGCGTGGCATGCAAGTCATGTCGCACGTGACAAGTCATGATTTCTGTATGAGCACTTGGCATTTATGTTCGTCATACAGTCACGTCACGCAATACCAAATTTGGTGTATATCAAGCTAGCGAAACGGCCGTCAGCGCACCATGATCGTGGCATGTAAATCATGTTGTACATGACATGCACGTCCTTATTTGCATATTACCACCTGTCATTTATGTTGGTCATGCAGAAATGTCTCATCGTACCAATTTTTGGATATATCAAGTTATGAAAACGGCCTCAGGAACACTACGGCCGTGGCGTGTAAATCATACTTTTCATGACAAGTTAGTCATGATTTTCATGATTTGACCAGCCGTTCATGTTAATCATACAGTCATGTTATGCCATACCAAATTTGGTATAAATCCCATTAACGATACGGCCAGGTGGCATTTAAAACTGCGCAAACGCCGCAGCATGAGCGCGTTACAAAGAAATAAGGTCGAGCGCACGCTGGATGGAACGCTAACTTAGCCGAAAAAACTCGGCACTCGGCGTCAGCAATCGTCATGCTCTCTCCTCGCGATGTCGCCGGCGCCATCAAGTCTGGCGCGAAAGCCGCGCTCGCATAGCGCACAATGCTTCGCACTCGCCCACGATGCTTCCCCAGTTTCCCTTTCCAACTACCTCCCGTCGCGCCGCAGGAGACAGGGAGGACGTTGCAGGCGGTCGCCACACGTCTAGACCACGGTCTAGACGTGTGGCGCCGGTTCTGCGACGACCACGGACTGGTTACAGGCGCGTTTTGTTCATTTATGATCGATTGATTGATTTGGATCCAGTCGAGAGCACAGTAAATGAACACGATACTGATATTGCCATTGTGCTACCAAAACGTAAGCAAAATCCGGATGACGAAAAAGGAGGCGATGACAACTCAGGCACTTTCGCTGTGAACGACGTGTGGAGTAAATGTAGGTCGGCTAATCGAAGCCTTCAACAATATTGTGGCAAAATTACTTATCATCTTACTTCAGTGACATCACCAGGGCACTCAGTTATCTAGAGCGTACCCGTGCTTCGGTTGAACTTGACACACTCATAAATATCCGTACGCGATCAAATAGTAAAACGATGTGTCACGATAGGAGGGCAATATTATTCAACGACGAAAATTAGCCTAGTTTTCACCCATACACGTCTCCAGAAAGGAAGAATGCTAGAAGGCCCCTGTATATTTCTCAAATCAAGGTATTTCGCGCCGAGACAAAACGGACCGTAATGAAAAAACAGTAACACTACCACAGACGAATTGATACCTCCTTACAATAATTTTCATCAGGAAAATTCAGCAGTTGCCGTGCTTTTCTCCGTAAATTGGACCAAAATAAATGCAGTAACAGAAAAAAAAAATACTTGCCTTCAGTGAATCCAGAAGATCCTGGCGGCAATGCTTGCTCGTACGCAGAGAGAAAAAAAAAAAAAAACATGCGCACGCTGTAATCCCGCGCGCTCTGCTTTCTGCCGCGGTCTCCGCTGCCGCCGGATGGATGGATGGATGGATGGATGCTATGAGCGTCCCCTTTATAACGGGGCGGTGACATGTCTGCCACCATGCTCGAAAAAAAAACTTTCTTTTTATGTTGGCCTAATGCCTTATCTACAATGATTAAATCTATGTTATTATAGCAAAGAAAAATATAAATTCACGGTCCATCTCTCTGCCTCTTAAGGCAGAATGACCTTATTTTTCCCATTCTTCATTTTTGTCCTTTATCTCTACTTTTCTGCCACCAATACTCTAACCGTCTCTTACTTATTTCTATCGCGGACGTGTTCAGCTTTCCGTTGTTGTCCCTAAAACCCAAGGCTTCATGTAGACTCGTGCCCACACGTATATCTGGGTGGATATCGCCACATTCAATCAGTACATGTTCCATCGTTTCCTTAGTGCCCCCACAGCATGTACATTGTTCTTCTTCGTTACAGAACCTCGCTTTATAGCTACGCGTTCTAAGGCAACCCGACCTTGCTTCAAACAGTAAAGCGCTTCCCCTTGAATTATCATAAAACCTCCCCCCTCCTTATTTCGTTTTTTCCCTTTCGGTAGTCACTGAGAGCCGGCTTCTTTTCCATCGCTGTCATCCAATACGTCCTCTCCGCCTCTCTGACTTTTCGCTTAATGCTCCTTGTTGCCATGTCGCCCACACTGCTAGCCGTATATTTACTGGTGAGCCTCCTAGTTCTTTTTCTCCACTGCGTGTCGACGCTTTTTTCGATACAAATACCTGAAAACCTTCCCTGCCCATCTACTCTCCTTCATTTTCCTCAGCCTCTCTTCAAATCTAATTTTGCTCTGAGCTTCCCTCACTTCAAAACCTGTCCATCCCATATCACCCTTTACAGCCTCATTTGTCGTCTTCCCGTGAGCGCCCAACGCGAGGCGTCCCACAGTCCTTTGATTTACATCCATTCCTGATTGCACCTCTGACTTCATGCACACCACTGAGTTCCCAAATGCCGGAATCGCAAGTGAGTGCGCCATCTCGCGGTAGCCGGGCGCGCGACGCGATGTACGTTTTTTTTTTTGCTGGGGAGCGCGGCGATTGGGACGGCCGGAGAGAAACCCGTCGCGCGCCCGCCATCTCGGAGGCCATGGTTCGCCATGTACTCTTGTCACGTGATGCCAACTTTTGTATATATCTAGTTATTGCATTGGCCGCGAGCGCACAATGCAGCAGGCGGATAGATAGATTTTGATACACACGCAGTGGCGTTGGTTCGCTCAATGCCTCGCATCTAAAGATGCCTGATCAAGATATTGCTACAGTCAGCATGGTTTGATACCGTTGTTGGCAACGTGGATCGAATATAATTATTCCTAGTTTGCTTCGTATGGAAACATAAAAAGAAACTACTTAAGTGGATTCCACATGCTATTATGGGACACCAAGGTGGAAACTAATGCTGTCTTTACTGCTCATGGCCCAGTTTTTTTTTTCTTTTTTGTGGTGCAGTTCCTCTTCTTCGAAACTAAAAAAAAAAAAAAAGACGGCGCGAGCACAGGACGAAAGAAGGGGACACGAGGACGAGCGCCCGTGCTCATGTCACGGTCCTTCGTCCTGTCCTCAGGCTGTTGTTTTTTCTTCCACTTTTCAGTTATGTACCAACTTGCACGCCTTTCAACATTTTTCTTGTTATTTTGTCACAAGTGCGATGAGACATGCACGCAGCGGAGCTTGTTTACGAAGTGAAAGCAGAACCACGAGAGCTCGCACTTTGATGCGCCCTGTCTTACTTACCTAGAGACTGTTGTTAGAGGTCACGCGGTGCGCCCAGTTTCGTAGGCGCAGCGCAGCGAACTGCCAAGCTGAGACGCAGCATACAAAGATCATGAGGCAACCGCGTATTCTCCTGGAGCTCCTACAACCTTTTGGTGTCCTTCACGTCGGCGCTGTGACCACGACTGCTTGCCATTATCAACTTTATTCCTATTTGTATGTGGTAACTTGATACCACGCCAGTACACTTGCCATGGAAACTGTTATCTATACTTTGTATACTTTACTATCATTACTTTGGAACACTCGCAACGGAAGAAGATTGGCACAAGTGACCGGTCACCGGAGAGGCGAGATTGCGACACGCGACGCTGTTTTTCCCGAGCAGGCGGATATCAGAGTGCCAAGCGCATTCCATTTTCTAAAGCAGGGGTGGCCGGCAAAAAGCACTCCAACAAAGAACTTTTTTGGGGCAACTGCGATAAAGATTGCGTTGCTGACAACTCCAGCGAAAAGAAAAAGAAAACATCATGTGCGTGACCACATCTACCGATAAGCAATGAACAAGCGTTTCTTTCAGATATGAACTTTCGCATGGGCCAACAACAAGGTGGGCTGCTTTCTTTCGGTCTGCCAGCCACCCCTGCTTAGAAAAATGCAATCTGCTTGATAGTCTCGCTATCGGCGTGCTCGTGAACGACAACGCCGCGTGTCGCAATTTTGCGGCTCCGGCCAGTGGTGACTTCATTATACGAGTATGGCACGTCCCACTAGCACGGGTGAGGGATTCTTTCACCTGGCCCGAAGGGTTTACCGTTCTCCGCACCCTAAACGCAACACACCTCAGGAAGTCTTCCTACGGACTACCCCAGGTGAGATCGTATCCCGGTCCTACGTTTCTTTACGAGATCTACTGCCGAGGCATTCACGGACGGCCTGTACTCAGCATGTTGCGAGACAGCCACATTAGAGCATATCCTCAGCACGTGCCAAGCCATGGACTGAGGCTTCACCTTGGAGGAGTAGAAGACGCTTCCACGCAGTCGCGCTCCCGATGATCAGCTCACGGCTGTCCAGCGGGCCCGTGAGGTGGCCGGCGGGTTCGGCTTTACGGTCCCTACGTGGGACTGAGCCGGGTGCGCTACCCAGTCACGTTCCGCAGGAACCAATCAAGCTGTTTTCCATTCCATTCCGGCTACCGGTAATTTGTGGTAATATTTTTCCGTTGAGACTCTACCACCTCACCGCGTTGTCCGTCAAGCGATACTGTGCAGTTTTCGTCGATTATTCTGTAACGAGTTAGGAAAGGGTGTGCCTATATTTTATTTTTCAGGTGCTGTCGTCGCCCGGGAATACGGCCTTCCATGCGTCGTTGGGGTCGAAGGCATCACTTCGATGCTAAATTCTGGTATTTATTGGTCCATCGATTTTAGAAGTATATTTGTGCTCCTAGAATACGGAGAGTTTCAGCAATCAGTAATTTTTAGAAAGCAAAGTAGTAGCGACAGTGCGGCGTACGCAATTGGCCTACTGAATAGCAATGACTGTATCACACCTTACATTACTTGTTTACAATAAGAAATATTGTTAGTGCTTACGGAATTTTCAGTAATTAAATCCCCGAAAAGCATCATGTTTCGAGAACTGCCGATACGGGAATTGGAACAGATCACCGCCGTCCGTAAGGTGAAGGCTGAGACAAGATACAAAGACATGTATGTGATATCAACTTCTTTCAACGCATCCATTAAATAAGCTGTCGGTAAGAAGGAAGGACGTGTCGAAAACGTAAATTTGAAGCCGACGTTGTCCAAGCGTTTAATTATGTTAGCCGAGTTTTATGTGAACACTCCTAAAGCTTTCAGAATGCTCGCCGAGGCGTCAGCTAGCATCACGGCAGTGTCACTCATAACGTTTATTTCAGTAATCATGTGGTTTAGCACTGCACCCTTCATAATCATTGCTCTTATTTGGAAGCTTACTTGGGTCCCGTAACACTTACCTGTGATCCACTTCACAGTTACGGAAGAACGAAAATCAGTGACAGAAGTAGTGCGAGAATCTTCCGGATGCTATCCAGGCTTAAGATCCTTTATGACGTTCGCATCCGCAAGGAGACGTGCCTATCAAGGGTCTTTAGCCTTGGTAGCTGGCGTAATACAGCTCCAGGGCCAGGTTGGAAGTTTTCATGTGTGTAGTTGTGGCTGAGCGACCATGCTCGTATAGGTGACCGAATACGCCTCCCAAAAAATCACGATAAAAATCAGCTACGCAATATATTGCCACGCGCGTTTCTTGTTTCAATTTTGCCGTATTTGGTTTACACCCACAGAGACTGTCATCAATGCTCGGCGCACACCGCGCCTCAGTGTTCGAGATGCCTCGCGATTGTAGTAGATCGTTTTGTTAAGATTGTGCGCATGGCGCGAACAGTCCAGTTTATTCCAGAGCTTGCGCGACCCCCAGTGATAAGGCTGGAAAGTTCGATGCGTTGTGTATAAAAGACGGCGCGTCCCAACAATGAGTGGTTTTATCAACGACCGACGCTTTGTTCGCCGTTATCATCGCACAGTGTGTATTGCTGTAGTCTTTCCGTTTCGCGGTCAGAAGTTCGGCCGAATAAAGAATTTCATCTTTCACACTTACCAGAGCGATGAATTGGGCTAGTTGGTGGTCGTTCATGGTTTCTTTGTTGCGCTGCAGATGACGAGACGAGGACGCTAGGACGATACAGGGACACAGGACAGGTGATGCGCAAACTTACAACTGGTTTATTCACATCTTGCGAAGTGTCAAATATAGGTTAACAATCAGATAGGATGGATGGGGAATGGCGAAAAGGGGTAAAAAAGAAGTAGAGATAAGTCACGCATATGACGTATGCCATCTTGAGCACAGACAAATTTTCCGCAGGTCAGCGTGCGTCACTTTCTAGAAATTTAATTTCCGCTTGTGTTAAATGTAACGAGGGTGAGCTGATGCATTCCTCTTTTGCAGCAAAGATGAAAAGGGCTTCTTTTATCTCCCTAGTGTCTTTGTCACCACCACGTGCTAGCAACGTGGTGTCGCGGAACTTCGGCGTGCAGGAACATCGTTTGCAATGCGCCGCGAGGTGACCAGCTCCTTTTAATTGCTGGCAAGCGTATCTGTGTTCTAGGAGCCGTTCATTGATACAGCGTCCTATCGGACCTGTATATTTTTTACCGCAGGTTAATGGGATACTATATACAGCCTTATTGGCACATTGCACAAAGGTTCTCGGTGGTTTATTGAGCACTGTTTCTTCGATCGACTGCTTTGCAGAGCCCCTTAAGCTTATTGCAGAGCCCCTTAAGCGTGGCAGGATGTTTTGAGCCATCATCTTCTAGGGCATAGCCTCAACAACCAGTTTAAGAGATTAAAAGACAGTGGCTATCCCCAAAGCAAGCTTGTAGCAATCAGCGAAAAGCTTTTGAAAGAGACCAAAATCCCACGCGCAGTCGAAGAAAAAGAAAGGGGTAAAGTTGACTTCAGCAAGGCGGCAGTAGTGCTGTATTCGCACGGCATATCGCACCGGCTCAAGAAAGTACGGCAAAGATATGGAGTCAATGTCCTGTTTTCAGCGCCTCATAAGCTTAAGGGGCTCTGCAAAGCAGTGAACGAGAGCCGATCGAAGAAACAGTGCTCAATAAACCACCTAGAACCTTTCGTGCAATGTGCCAATAAGGCTGTATATAGTATCCCATTAACCTGCGGTAAAAAATATATAGGTCAGACAGGACGCTGTATCAATGAACGGCTCCTGGAACACAGATACGCTTGCCAGCAATTACAAGGAGCTGGTCACCTCGCGGCGCATTGCAAACGATGTTCCTGAACGCCGAAGTTCCGCGACACCACGTTGCTAGCACGTGGTGGTGACAAAGACACTAGGGAGATAAAAGAAGCCCTTTTCATCTTAGGCTGCAAAAGAGGAATGCATCAGCTCACCCTCGTTACATTTAACACAAGCGGAAATTAAATTTCTAGAAAGTGACGTACGCTGACCTGCGGAAAATTTGTCTGTGCTCAAGATGGCATACGTCATATGCGTGACTTATCTCTACCTCTTTTTTACCCCTTTTCGCCATTACCGGTCCATCCTATCGGATTGTTAACCTATATTTGACACTTCGCAAGATGTGAAGAAACCAGTTGTAAGTTTGCGCATCACCTGTCCTGTGTCCCTGTATCGTCCTAGCGTCCTCGTCTCGTCATCTGCAGCGCAACACAGAAACCATCTTTGACACGCCGACTGCTGCCTTCGTCAACGTCCCGACTCCCCGTGACAATATGATGGTTTAAAGGTCCCGTTAGTTGTTAGAAGTGCAAATAATTGTGATGAGCAGATACGTAATTCCGAATTACACTTTGAAAATTAAAATATACTGTTTGCCCGAAGTATCACTCAAAATTGCCGCAGAACTTAAGTCAGAAAGTGCTGCGGGTCAGAAGACATAGAAATAATGCACTGCGCATTAAGCGAGATACATGTACCATGTCTCTTATATACAGTAGGGCTGTGACTGGCTGGGGCCCGCTCTCTCGCAAGACCGCTTTCAAAGATTCATGAACGCACCAATTTACCTAGAACAAGTCCTAACGGTCCAGCAAGCCCACGACAGGGCCAGCAGGCTTTACTTCCCGGTCCCGTCGTGGGAGTAGCCGTGCGGACATCTCATGCGTCCTGTAGAGGACAATATTGTTTTTGACAACAAGAAAGGCGTTCTCATTCCGTCTATTTTGTAGTGTGACTCAACTCCGCTGTATCCATCTTTCACCCTTCTGGCACCGTTATTGAAAACTATAGCTTCCTATGCGAGGCAGCAGACGAATCGACAATCTTTCACAATCGTCTTAGACGCAGAGTATAGCGACTCGGAGAATGCCACCTTCTTTAATGCCGCAAAGTCTTTTCTTGTAGATGGTAGAGGTTTGTTTAAGACTGACTATTGCATGTGGCAAACACAGTTAAACGCGCAGGTAGGGGCAGAACAGAAATCAAGCGACACCTATGTTTTCTGTGCACGAAAGATCACAGGTAACGACAATGTAATGGACAGTTTTTGCTCCTTTTACACCTCTCTTAATGAAGGCTGGCTGTGATGACATGCCGTCAATGTGGGTATCTGTACTTGTCAGTATCAACCGACTGCGTTTCTGTATAACGGCAACGTCACTATGAGAGAGATAATAGATTAGTTAAGCAATACTAAAAACTTACTATAGGCTCCTATTGTGGGAGCATTCACCAACGTTACCATGCACTATGTTATCTGAGAGTGCGGCTGTTATAAAAGCTGTAATTTGTACAGAATTGAGAATAAACATGATTGAAATAAATGGCCACCGTTAAATAAGTGCAATACATTAAGAACAGATAATTAGAATTTTACTGAAGCAAGTTTTAAAACCTCCCAAACGCAATGTCATCACTTATGTCGTGGACACAACACATATCAATCACGCACAGTTGCACTTCTAAGTAATGTAGAAATATACGATGAATTTTTGCTCTTTTTCTTCGTAGGTGACTACATCCAGCTGGACGGAAACACCGGCATTATCAGAAGAATTCCTGCCCCGTGCACTGTTGATGATGGTCAAGGCTTCTGATTCAAGGAAAAGCTTACGCCTTTCTTGGGAATAACGCTGTCAGAACTGCGCATCAGTTTCATGTGAAACTGGCACTCTGGTGCGCCCGCGCGCCTATGCTAGTTACAGTGAAATCTCGGTGATACGATCACAGCTCATACGAATTTCGGGGTGATACGAATTTTTCTTTGGTCCCAGCCAAGGCCCATTGACCTGCAATGTAATGGAGAACGGTTCTTACGAACCGATTTTCACCCCGCGACGTTTGATACGAACGTACGCTACCGCCCAAGTACGAAGAGGTGCTGTCCACGCTGTCGCGGAAGGCGCGCCACGCACGTGCGAGCGCGGGAACGCAAGCGCGGGCATGCGCGCCGCACCGCCAAATTGTTCTAATCGCGGTGTCAACATGCGTGATTGTTGAGGTCGCACTTGTGGGGGGCACGGCTGTAAATTTCCCAAAAAACATCCCCAACACCTCCGTGATAACAAAATCATAACATAGGACCGTGGTTCTGAAATGTTGAGGCCTTGATCTATCGCGTCAAAGTGCTTCTTCCGTTACTTTCGCCACAGTAATCTATTGTCATGCGAAAAAGCACACTGAAATTCGGAAGGGGCTACTGCTTTGGCGGATCACAACGCACCTAGCCGTATATTTACGAGTGCTGGTATGATTGGCGACATCTAAAAACTTACCTGACAATCATTCAGAGTTCTTCCCGACGTTACTGCAGTCCTGAAAAACCGTAAATGAAAATGTACGCCAGCTTTCTTTTGTCGCATGCTAATTTTCCATACTTTCTGGTGATACGAATTTCGGATGATACGAATATTTGTGATGGTGCCGTGAGATTCGTATCACCGAGGTTTCACTGTATACGATGAGAAGACGCCTACAAATAGTAACTGATGTACTGTTTCCTTAAAAGTGCAATTAAAAGTTATGTCTCGCAAATAGCATGTGTATAATTATCTGCATGACCAAGAGATGTAGTTTCGGTATGGATTCGAGAAACGCACAATTAGGCGACTTCCCAGGCTCAAAGAGAACCAGTGTCAGTTTTTTTCTTTGTAGTGCCTCCCTCTCACGCGGTACAAGTTTCCTAAAGCCGCGTTCGCGTGGAGCCATATCAGCAGTAAATGGACGACAATATTGGCTCCGCCTTGTGACAATAATACTCCAAAGAAGAAAAGTCTGCTATTTGGCAATATGAAGTCGAATTCATAGAGAGCCTGAAGCCACAATTAGCGCACAAATATGAAATATTAGTAGTGAGTTGCACATCAAGAGAGTACGCTGTTCCCTTTGTAGTTATGTGTTGATTGCAAATATGCACACGGATGAATCGCGAAAGGCAGTAGACACATCACCAGCTTTATTGGAAGCGGCGAAGGCAGCAGTGCAACAGGCCTGGCTAACCAACCAACCTCGACCGCAGGATCTATGGACCTTACCACCGTTGACTGTTAGACTTTATACACGAAGTAAATTTACATGTGCATTTTGAATGAAGAAACAGCGCTGGAACAGGACGGAGACGAGAAGACACAAACACGTCTCCGTCCTGTTCCAGCGCTGTTTCTTCATTCAAAATCTGTATGTACCAACCTGCCCAATTCAAACGCTAATACATGTGCATGTTTGATACCGCGAATTGCTATGCCGAAGGGCAAGCTTTTGAAATTAAAAAGAATGAGGCCTGTAATGAGGGCTATAGTCGTTGTTAGGTGCCAATCATTAGCCCAGTCCTCTGCTCCTGGATACGGAATATAGCATAATAATATCTGGGATTGCACGTGCCAAACCAGGATATGACTATGAGGCACGCCGTAGTTCAGGGCTCCGGAAAATTAGGCAATCTAGTGTTCTTTAACGTAGATTGGCATAACTCAGTACAGGGGCCTCCAGTATCTTGTCCCCACCGAAATGTTACCGCAGTGGCTGAAATCGAACCCGTGAACCTCGGGTCAGCATCCGAGCACCGTAGCGCACTGGAAACAGAATATCCCAGTTCAAGATGCAAGAACAGCGACGCAAGGGAAACAACTTCCGCATCTCACATTTCATACAAAATTATTCAGGTCTGCCGTAAGAAGAATGTTGTTTCTGTAGCCCTAGTGGACCCAGGCATATTCAAGGCGTATCGTTTAGCTTTCACTTTTAGCGCTTGTCACTTGAGGTTCTTCTCTGTCTTCGTTCGTCGTGCTACTAGCTATAATGAATTCTCACCAGCTAGGCAAATGTTTCATGCCGTTCATTTTTTTTCGATGCCTGAAACAGTCCCTGTAACCAGTCATCCACATCTGTTGCTGCCGCTTGGGAAACCGAATGGTTCAACTTTTCAGATGAAGGCTGAGTACCTGGGAAAGAAAACAATGTCCGCAAAGTTCAGGGCAAGCTTTCATTAGTGTATGCAGGCGTACATGTTTGTGGGTTGGTTGACACATGGGCCCCTATTTATATTATTCACGCTGACTTGTGCTCCCGGCCCCGCTAGGTCACTGCAGCTTACAATGGAACTCATTTATTAAGTTTCGCCCATAAGCACATTGCCACATTTGAGTTTTGTTTGGTGGGATGCACCACCCAAATTCAGTTCGCAGTGCTGACTTCCTGTGCTTACATGCTTTTTCCAGGGTTGCAAATTCTTTTGCTGCAGCTTTCAACTCTCGTTGACAATGCCTGGCTCATATGAGGAAGACTGATAAATCAGCTGACGGGTACCAGTCCTATTTACGAACCATCAACGTTTCCACAAGAAGGGAAATATGGGCTAGTTGGTGATAGTTCATTATTCAACAGCTTACAGCGCTATACAGACGAGGACGAAGTTCAAAGATGGTAGCTACACGAGCGCTTCGTTTGCGTAGGACCACCTGCCCACGAGCCATTACTTGGGATTGCTTCTGACATGGTGACCCATGGTGACATTGCAGTCGTTCCACCAGCAACTTGTCTATCCCAATGGATTGCACTAGCATTAAGTTTTGTTCGCTTCAGGCACGACCAAGCTCGCTTTACTAAAGTTCACCAATCATGCATTTCTGTTTTCTGTAGGCACTGATAAGTTTTTCGGTGTGCCAGGCTCCGTGATGGCAAGTGCAGCCGCTGACTGGAACTTGCTGTTTCAAATCACTGCCGGGGATGATGCGGGTGGTGTGCAACCATGTTCTTCAGCGGAGACCATTGAGTGCTGACGCTGGCGAAGTAATTGGTGAATCCAGGGCTAACGAACGTGATGTACCTTCGTGGTACAGTGTTGTCAAGGCCTGGTCATAGCATGGTTCGTTCATTCCACAAACTGCTCACACGACAACCGCAGAAAGCATGCGTACATTTCCCCGACAGCTGAACTGCTGCTTGGTTTCAGTTTTTTTTCGCTCACATCATAAATCGGTTTGAAAGAAATCGGGCCTCTTTCCCCGAAGAAGGGAGCTTTGAGAAGAGCACAAGAACTTTTTGAGGCTCAAACAGAGCATTTTTCTTTCAAATTGGGGAAAGTAAGCTTTATTTAGGAAGAGCAATCGAAGGCTAGATAGATGGAAATTATTTATGAAGTATCACCATTTGAAACTTTAAATTCCTAGTTCGATCGGTCTGCCCGACAAAACAACGTGAAGGTTAAATGGCGCTGATAATTAGCAGCTGATGATGTCACAGTTACGTTATCAACGTCATACGTATACGTCGTCCACACGAACGTCGTACACAGTAAAATGAAAGCCTACATTTATTGCGTTTTAAAAAATATCAGTATTACTTGCTTTTAAAAGCTGCTTTTAGAACGCTGTAGGGTGCACGACTGGTCTATATACCTTTTTGCCGTCTTTCCAGACAATAAAAAACTTCACAAAGAGCCGAGAACAAAAAAAAAGAGGGAGGGAGGGGGGGAAGACGAACTAAAACAACAGCTTGTTTTCTACCAAGTTGGAAGCCAGTGCTCTTCTTTATGTGTCGCCTCCATCCCTTTTTTTTCCCTGTCTGTGGTTACCTCTTTAACAACATAAATTTAATATACTTATTGGCAATTGCGCATGAAAATGGATTGGTGGTTTCCATGAACTGATGTCGTACAGCCAGCTCTGCTGCCTTGCATGTTTCCTCGCTTAGTAATGGCAGCATGCCGTTCACGAAGTGCTGTGGATCTGCGTCTTGCAAGACACCTAGAGACGGCTGTCTTTCATTTTAGTTCACAAAGGACCGATGCATTCCCGTTTTAAATGAGTAATCTAACTGATGCAAACCAAAGCGCTGTTGAAGTAAAGGCTTCAAAAATCTACCTTAACAGCGTCATTTCGTATTGCGTACATCTCATACACAGCCTGATCGAAAAAATGTTTATATTCTTAGAAAACATGAATTTTCCGATAAGTAAGCAAGCGCGAGGGCCCACAAATGAAACAAGATTGACTGCCCGCAAAATAGACTGCCGCAAAATTTCTAGAAACCTTGAAATTGGAGCGGTGGTGGTGAAAAAAATTACACCATCTCCCGCTAAAGGGAACCATGTGTAGATGTGAAGCAGCGGGCGCTAACGCTTACACTGGCGGTGGCGTTGACGCTGGCCCTATCGCAGCGTTGCGCAGGAGAGAAAACTGAGGAGGCGCAAAGCACGCAGTGATGGAGCGGTGTTTTCTACTGGAACATGCCAATCGCTGCTAATGGGCAATGAGAGACAGAAGACTCCGACTGGACACAGAGACCCGCACTCCGCTTTTAGTTAACGCGCACGCTGCGAATTTTTATTGTTCAACAACGCACAGGAGAAATCTTCCACCGGCACCACCTTGGAGGTCAAGATCCATTGCCATATATACGGGATGGCCAGTGAACGGTTGTGCAGCGCGAGCAGTCGGTTTTTTCAACCAAGAAACTCGCTAGCAGACGCTGCCTGCGTCGGCGTCGCGAGACGAGAGAGGGGGAAGCGGAGGAGAGGAGAGAGAGGGGGTGACACGCATGCGCAGTGGGAGTGTGAACGCCGTGGGCAGGGATGCGTAGAGGAGAGAGGGGGGGAGCGTAGGAGAGGAGAGAGAGAGGGGGGGACGCGCATGCGCAGGGGGGAGTTAGACGCCGCGGGCTGGGATGGAGAGAGGGGGGGAGTGTAAGAGGGGAGAGAGGAAGGGAGGCGCATGCGCAGTGAGGGTGTGGTTGACGTGGGGAGGGATGCCTAGAGGAGAGAGAGGGGGAGAGGAGGTTTTTTATTTTTATTTTTTCTTTAACTGTTTGCGCATGCGCAGTAAGGGTGGGCACGCGGCACACCACCACCACCACCACCACCACCGGATTAAGCTTCGCCATAAGATGCTTCACATCTAAAACTTTATTATAAAAGAGACCGTATGAGCCCGCGAAAGGGCCCTACAGACTAGGTGACATCCTCAGTCCGGGACGTCATTCGAGCGGAGTTACTGAGATTCGCCGCTCGCTTTTAACGCTTTCGTACCAGCGAGTGTGCTGGTACGAAAGCTACGCAGGGGGGGTTCGTCCGAACACGAATGTTCATCATGCACGGCCGCTAAACAGGGGATTAGCCTCGAGTCGCCGGTATAACTTCTGTCCATGCAAGAATACATGACAGGGAGCATGCGCATTTCCTAGCCTGCGTCTGTGATTACACCCTTCTGATGGAAAGACAAGCAACGTCGTATCAGATGAAGAGAAGCGTGAATCCCATGTGTTCCTAATTTATTACGTGTTATCTCTCAGGTGCATCTTTCGTTCAATAAACTGAGACCTAACACTCCCTAATTGTGCGATCATGCGGCCCAATCACGAATGACGAGGCAGCGCCATCTGTCTGGTCTGCTCGCAAGATACCTTGGCGCGTACACTCCTCTTGAACTATGCATCGAAGTTACGCTAGCCGAGTCACAGCAGCGGGAAAGGTGTGGTGCATTTGGCGGCTCGATTTACAGTGCTACGTTTGCCCGTTCTAGTCATTTCTTCTACTTTTCTACCACTTCGACTCTTCTAGGGGAGTTGGACTAGAGTTTCTATATAATAATGCTTCTATCTTACACCAACGAAACTTGTACATGAACGTTTTTAAAATCTAATTGGGTAGGGTCGTCTTACTGATCGGTAAAAAATTATTCGTTCACCACATCAGCTATTATTTGATAACGACGTACCTTTGAGTGTTTCTCGATCAAATATTTGATTAATCGACATTTTTGCAGGGCATGTATTCAAAAAAGGTTGAAACTGTTTATATTCATGCAGAGTTTATACAGTTCCATGCTCCGTACAAACACATGGAGTATATATGGAGTGTACAGTGGATCGGCACAATATTATCACCTGATGTGATGAGCAGTCATTTGCTTGCAATCGCCAGACGGTAGTAACAGGGTAACCGTTCTAATCTCCGTGTATGCCTTCGGCCTGTTGTCAGATTAAACGACACACACAACTGCCGTGACACATAGGAGAGCAGCTTTGCGGTAGTGCTCACTGCCTGACGTGTATTCACGCAATTAAACTTTCCAGTGGGATATCTAGGAGCACAGACATGCCAGACATGCCAGAAAAATTTGCAGGACGCTTGAGCTGCGCCTTACAAAGCGCAACGTTATAGCGAATTCCGGATCCGTGCGCATTGCCTTCTTAATTTCTAGACTAGATTTAGTTGTCGGTGCATGCCTCAACCATTCCGCAGGTAAACGAACGTCTGTGCTTGTAACATTGGCCGTTTCAAACTATCCTAGAATGACTACAACAAGTACAGTTGCGCAATGCCCACAACGCATAATTCTTCCTATTGCAAAAAGCGAAGGGGCCCACTATGCGTCCGTAAGACAACATCCGAACCTACGCAGCTGCTCATTTCGTGGATGCTTTTGCTGATAACGATGATTAACTATGTGTGAGAACTGTGTAACGGGTAGGCCTTTAAAACACCCACTCGTTGCTCAAATCGCATGTTTTGACGCCTGGCGTGATTCCGCGCTTCTGCCACGCAATATTGCATGCCTTAGGGAGACTCCTCCTACTTCATGGAATTCATGTAATTTTCAAGCAACGGCATAACTCTGTGGTAGAAAACCTGCTTGCCACGCAATAAGCCTCGGTACGATCATCACTGCAACCGTACATTTTATTATTTATTTTATTTCCATCTTTATTTTTTTGCGGTCATGGACAACACTGATTTTTCGCTTACACCCAATGACACCGACACCGACACCGGAATTTCTGCAAAAGGAGCTCTTTAACGCAATCGCGCTAACAATTCCTCATATTGGAACTGCGTAGAAATCCGACTGCATCCAGCTTTTCAGTACGAAGATACCCGCTTGCTGCAGTAAATAATAAGTTCATTATGCAAGCTTAGTTAATTGGGCGGCTAACAGCGATGATCATTGTCTCAGTTTGCGTCCCTTATGATATATAACTAATCTGCAAACGCGGTTTTGATGTACCTCCTTGAGCTCAATTTAAAAAAAAAAAGAACATAACACTTTATTTTGAACACCTTGTATGAGAGAAAACCTTCCTCACAAATTCAAACCACTGGATTCGAAGCATGTGGGGTCGAAATTCTTCAGCAGGGTTGCCATTGGTGGCCACATTGCGCCAAACAGGCTAGTTTCCGACTCTCTCTGGCGGCAAAATTTCAAGTTGGCATCATTACTATCTTATGGTGACTTTGAACTTCAGTTTTGGCACATTTAGTAGCCAATTTTCTTATTATTTTCATATGCAATACTCTGTTTCCGAGCTCTTCTGTCGAGCCAGCCAACGCTCGTATACGTCCTCCCTTCACTGTGATGGTGGTGTGCATCGATGCACCCCAGAAAAAGGCGCGGTGCAATTACGTAGTGTCGCAATATTGACAGATGTGTACTACAGTAACGCGTGCCAACAGCCCGCTGCTCCCGGTACCCGCCTTCTATGGTGATGTTAAGCGCAAGTTTCTAATTCAGATGCGCAGCACGTGTTCTCGAGTGAACCTGAAAACAAAACACATATCCTAACCAAAATAAATGTGGGATGTTCATCTTCAAGCACATTTCATAAAAATAGAGCTGGTAGTACGTAAAATCTACACATAAATTTCGGTGTGCGGCTTCAAGGAAAATTACTGCAGATCCACGAAGTGAATGCTGATTATGGAGCGAAGCTCCTCGGAAGCCAGTCTACGTCATTTTATTTTACTAAGTGGAGCGAGATTGATCGATACGCTAGCGCTGCACGGTCTAAGTACGAGCGGCTTGCGAGCAATGCAGCGCGCTGTACACGGCTTGTATGCGCGTTCTAGGTAAGAGCGGCGCGGCATTGGCGCCACACCTGCGCGCGGTCCGTATGCGCACTGCGTGCGCTCTGCGAATGGTTCTGCGCACGACGTCATCAGTTTGATCGATACGCTTGCTGAGAGAGGGTTTCGGAGCGGCGCCGCACCTGTTTCGACGGGGAGCTACGACGACGACAGCGACAACGGACATAGTGCGAGCCTATGGAGCTTGGCTCCTAAAAAATACTTCAACATTTAATCTTCCTACTCCACGTCTAATGTTCTTACTATTTTTTGACTGGAATATTCCATGATTACTTTCCATGATTACTCCGTACCTGGCATGAACTCTCTATTCCTTACGAACTATGCGGCGGTACGCTGGATATATAAAAATTTATTTATTTATCTGCAACGTACGTATCATGGGCTTGAAGACAAAGCAAGACTAAAAAATGTTGCCCCCATTTCAGTTCTTTTTTCATCCATTACTCTGCAGCGCCTAAGGGGAGTTACAATATAGAACAACATACATAAAATACACTGCATTCAGTCAGCCTGTTGAAAGGGTTAATTGTTTAGACAACTTTAAAATGAAGTTAGCATATATGATCCCCTTGGCAAGATACTCCCTGTTTTTACAACCATGATAAATACGTCTTAAGATGTGAAGAGGTTTTCTAAGAAACTTTCCTTGTTCGTTCCTTTTCTGTTATAACAAACCGAGCATAAATATTTCATTGGTTGATTAGTACTGTTACTTTTAACTTCATTTCTCTCTGCATTTCAAATACATTCAAAGGCAACCCAGTTCCCTGGTATGTCAACAATATTTCTTAGCGCACACAGGCCGCAGAGTATCCTACTGATTATGTTGTTGAAAGGGTTACAAAGAACGCTTTTCCAAGCTAAATTTCTATCTTGCACCTGCAAGTCCGAAATAATCACGCAGTGATTATAAAAAGGCAAGTCCTTTTTAAAACATTACCGAGGTTCTAGTATTATTGACCAAAAACTACTTAACAAGCTTACATCACCAAAAGTGATGCTGAAGGAACTAAGATCGAATTTGGAAGACAGAGCGCTACTGATGAAACGTACTAAAAACTTCATTAGATTATTTCCAGGCGAGCGCCAGGAAATAATCTGGCTGCAAATGTGATTAAGACAGTTAAGACACTAGCTGCAAATGTGATTAAGACAGTTTTGTTTCATACCCATGCTAAAGCGCTATGTTCAAGTCGCGTACTGTACCGAATGTCATTCTGCCTGCACAAACTCCCGAGATCTTGAAGACGCATTCAAAAGTTTCAGCATTTACTTTCTGTATTGCGTGCTGCTGCCGTCGAGTTTGACTTTTGCTCGTTTTTCCGCGTGTACGAACGTGGACGATGGCTCTCAGTAGGCTGACCTGACGGTAGCCTTCACTGGCACCGATCACTATACTATAGACCCCCCACCAAACAACAACACGACGAAAATGCATGTAATCGTAGTGTGGCAGTTTTGTAAAGCCAACGAAGCAGACGGGTGGCAAAGCGAAACCAGCGCCGCCGAGGCAATGATTGGTGCGCACCTCTATGGCTGTGCCTGTCTCACTTGTCCTTATCCGATCGAAACGGTGCGAGCGGCTACGTTTCCTACAAGCACACCTCAGAGTCCGTCAAGGATAAACGCTTGCGTCAGTAGTTTGTTTTAATCGAGGACGGCTCCCTTTCTCGAGCTGTGCCCGCAGTGTTCACAAGTGCCACTCCTACGCTGCGTCAACAACTTGGCTATTAGGTAATTCTCGCGTGGGTGATCGCATAGGCACTTCCTAAAGAGTCATCACATTGCATAATCACAGAAGAGCACAAACGACATGAAATATAAGAGATCTCGAAACGTAAGTAGAGCGCAGCTTACGTTTTACGTCATGCAAATGAGCAGTAGCTGTCTGTACAGGGCGAAATAAACAAACTTGCACTAGAGTATCGCCGCCATCGGCGTATTGTGCGGGAAGAGCCTGTTCACGCAGTAAATGTAGAATAGCTTACGGCTACCTCCGAGGTAACCATCTAGCGAGTACCTCAGCTATTTGTTTAAAGACAGCAGAAAACACAAGCAGCGGCAACGTTTCTGGTAGATATCGAGAGGAACAAACAGTGCCAGATTCGAAACAGGCGTGCGGCGCGACTAAGCAGGGCTTGCCGAAGTGGAGGCTTTGGTTGGCGCGGACGGCAAGGCCGTCGGTAGAGGGGGGTGCAAAAAGGGCAGTTCTCTTTCCGCCCCCCCCCCCCCCCTCCCACGACCCACCCAAAGCCACACCAGTACTTGCCCCACACCCAACTGGCACGGCCGCTGCCCCTCCCTGCCCCGCGATGCAACACGGCTTTGTCCCAACCCTCCCCCCCCCCCTCTTTACACACACAGACAATCTGCGACTATATCTTGCTGATGTCAAAATGGCCGATTAGGCGAGTTGTTGATTTATGATACTTGAAATACGAGCGCGTAGCTTAAACAGGTGCTTGCCTTCCTACGTCCCTCATTAAGTTATGAGCTCGTATTTCAAGTATCATGCCGATGCCCAGCCGCACTGTGGTCGCATTTCGAATGCAGCACCGAAAAACGGCACTGAAAAAGGTCATGAGCCAGCCCATATTAAGAAGCCGAGTTGAATTGCATTCGTTTAGACGGCATCTGGAACGAGAGCACAATAAATGTGTCACTAGGCGCTTTTCTCGATCGGACGCAATAAACGGGCAACACCGCCGAATTTTAGGTACGCGTTCCCCCGCGCATTGCTATTTTGACCGGAAAGCAAAACGCCCAATATAAAATCTCGCGAGTTTTACATAATCTACGATTTCACTTCTATCTGCGTGAACAGAAAGTCATTAACAACAAATTATATGAGATATATTCTTGAGTACCTTGCTCAGATGAGAAACGTGTTGAAAATAACCCCGCGCTTATTGACGTAATTCACAGCCAGCCGATCGGGCACTCCCTCGGGGTCAAACGTTTTTGCGTTGTATTGCCTCAATCCAGTGTTGGCAGAGGAGAGAAGCCATCGAATCACAGAGGAGCAGAGTGAAAATATTCTTGTTGCACCGATCCCTCGCAATATGCATCCGCAGCACAATGAGGGAAGGCGTAGAGCAAGAGCGATTGCGATCCCGAAGAAGATCAAGGATGATCCTCAATCGGTCTGCTTCGTAGATGCGGCACAATATGGACGCTCATCTCCCTATGCCGTGGTCGCAATAAATAACAGAGGTGAAATCATCTCGTCGGCCTCCCTGACTGGGACCACCTCTTCTAAAGCGCAGCAAGTTGCTATTGCTTTGGCACTGTTGGATGACAAGAGGACGCAAATCTACTCAGATTCTAGATCGGCAGTCAGGGCGTTTGCCTCGGGCTCCATAGCGACATCCTTAAGAACAGGACCATAATTATGCACACGATCACTTGGTTCCCGGCCCACCTAGGTCAAAATTTGGACTCGCTCACCAACCTCAATGACATCGCCCACTCCCAAGCGCGCGTACTAACTCTCCGCGCGGGAGGAGAAGCCTTGTCACAGAGCAGAGTTCAAGAGGTCCGAGACACTTTATTCACATTTAATGAATTCACAAAGCACTTCTATCTGGAAAGAAGAGTATTTCCTCCACCACACAAAAAAGCTCACGAGACCACAGGCGCTGACCCTTAGGATGCTACAAACTAATTCTTATCCGAATCTCGCTTTCATGCACTGTCTATTCCCAAGTGACTTCAGCTCGCAGTGCCCTGGCTGCGGGGGAACGTACGATTTAGAGCACATGCTTTGGCGGTGCCCCTCGTTACGTGGGGATAAGGACCTCACAGAGCAGAACTAGAGCGCGGCCCTCAAGAGCTCGGAATACCAGCATCAACTTTGGGCGGTCCAGAGAGCCTGCGATGCGGCGGTTAGGCTAGGTCTAACTGTCCCCACGTGGGAGCGGCCCGCGGCGTCATTCTAAGGGGTGGCACTTCTCCGGATCTTTAAATAAAGTTCTTCGTACCGTACCGTATTCACTCAGATATTTTTTAGCGCACAAAGCTATCTTTCTCCGCCTGCAATTTCTCGGCAGCCAATTGGGCGCTGCCGTGCTCCTCAGTGTCATCCTCTCTCTTCGGCACAATTCGTACATACTTTTTACCAGCCACTATGGAACAGAAGTGACCAATTGGGGAAGTGGCAGCCGCGCGCAGGTTAATCGAACGAATACCATGCGCTTGCCTTCGGTTCTTTGCAAGCGCATTACAACACTCCAAACTGGTTGGAGAGACTTTTACTTTTAAGGTCACTCGTGGAAACTATAGGGGTTCGTCCACTCAAGGTCCTGCAAGATCCCTCAAAGATTTATTTTCGCTGCACATTCAACAGCGCTACAGTCCCGCAAGAACACTTTGCAAATGCATCATCGAGTGTACCATTCATGCCACTAAGATTGTTCATCACTCACCTAGTGTGCGAATATCCTGAGCGCTGTAAATCACAGACGCCGCACGCCGGTACTGCCACTGATCACGTTCACGTAAGTCCTCCTTTGTTTTGTGCTGCCACTGCACGATTTTAGGCCAGCAGAAAAGTAGAGACTGTAGAATGTCGCCAAATTTTGCGCACAATGACAATTTGGTGCAGAAAATAAGTGAATTACCTGATCAAAAGTGGTAAGTGTTTCGCAAATGATTTTATCACGAAAGTGGGTTATGCCGGGGTCCACCAAGACTTCAGTGATGTATTCCCGTCACGGAAATGACGTCGAAAAAATAGACATGATCAGAAGACAAAGAAGGAAGTTCCGTCAAAGGGAGTCGAACCTACGACCTCTTGGTCTGTGGCAAGTGGTGCCCGGCACACTATCTACCGAGCCACCATCACATAATCTGTGGGCAAAACAAACGCGCCTTTTATATCTACCACTGTCCTCTCGCAGTGCTCTTGCAAAAGTGAAGTAATGCATCATGACAGTGAAATCAATGATTAGTTCCTTCAAAGCGTCGTTTCTAGGTGTCTATCCCATTCGGCGCGTTTTGAATAGGGGAAAAGTGCAATTTTGTCGACGCATTAACACACTGACAGGTGGCAATCTTACCCCCAGCGTCAGCGTCACTCGTAGCATCCATCCATACCAAAAATTGGTCTTCGACGCTCGACTGCGTCGCATGGCCGTAAACCCGCGTTCCCAAGTTACGCGCTCGCCTACGCTCGCCCCGCGAACAGTCGCAGTCGGTCATCAGGGACGACAAGACGCGCGTTGCGTTTCGCTCTGTTCGGGCAGTGGTGTTCAATAACTCTAACATACCCCGAATAGGCAACCTTAACCCAAATTCGGCATCCCATCAGTGACGCTCTCACACAGCTTCCTCTGATTCCGCTCTCACAGTACAGCAACCGCAAGCATCTATGTCCACAAGGTTAGGTTTAATCCTTGATCGTGGACTCTAGTCCTCGGGATACAGATGTACCACCAAACGTCAGCCTGGATACACCCACGTTAAACGGCGTTATAACTGTCAAACACCAATACCAATAGACACTGTGCAAGCTCTGTTGTATCAATGCACAGTAAACACTCAACTACTTCTGCAAGGACACGTTTCACTTTAGTGTTATACCGATTCCTATGACGGAGGGATCAACCATGTTTTTTGTTTTTGTTTAGGTAACCAACATGTGCTCGTGATCAAAAGCTCGGTGTGTGAGGACTCTGCTGCTGGAAAAAAAAGAAAATTACTGTTTTTTTTTCGTTACTGTGTTATTGTTAACGGCATAAATCACATATTTTCTGTAAGAGAAGAGAAATTTTCTCTATAAATACCTGTTATTTTAAACACATTCCTTAAAGCGTACAGCGTTGCATACAGTGGTGTGTGGGGCCCCACCTCTGTCATGCAATGACGGCTTAACACTTAGAATACACGTGGTGCATCCCAACCACTTGGCGAAGTAGAGTATTTTAGCCTTCAGTGGTCTACCGACGTTATTTGGGCGCATGTAACATACGGTTCGACCACCGGAGGTGTATTCATGGTAAGTGTTTTGACTTCATTCATTGAATTCGTCGGTTGGTCACTGAGTCCGTTGGTCCGTCTGCCTGCCTGTCGTTGCTATGGCTATCTTTTGGTTCAAGTTTCCTCTTATGAATTTGTAGCAGAATTTTAAGCGGCACTATTCGATACATCTTCAAAGTTTTCAGCCATACGGTGAAAGAATGAAACGTCAACTTCATTTCTGTTTTGAGGAACTTTCTTTTTTGTAGGATGTAAGTAAACCTATTTGGATAGTCAGCAGACTTTGCAAAGACAACCAGAGCGAGAACTGAGGCTTTTCGGGATGCTCTAGCTACGCATGCCATAGTTCCTTTGGCTCCGTCGACAGTGCGCTTCCCGAAGTGTGGTCCATCACTTCGCAATTATGTAATTAACCTGCGCCATAACATCCGATGTATATACTTGCGTGCTGATGAAGTTATGTATATTGTGTGATATTGTGATAAGTGTGTGTGTTAGTCCATAGTAGCGTGTGTTACGGACATCCTGTTGACTTGGGAAATTTTTGTGATAACGTTTCTTGGATGAAATGCGAATGCATTTTAAATGCGAATGCATTTCATAGTCGGGCTATGTCAGGCATCCGGCGTTGGCGTTTTGCGGCGTTGTCCGCGGAGGAGGAGGAGGAGGATAGGTTGAGGAGGTGTGCGCGCCGGCAGGTGTTAGATGTGAAGCATCTTATGGCGAAGCTTAATCCGGTGGTGGTGGTGTGCGGCGTGACCACCCTTACTGCGCATGCGCAAACCCTTTCAAAAAAAATAAAAACCCTCCTCTCTCCCTCTCTCTCCTCTAGGCATCCCTCCCCGCGGCAACCACACCCTCACTGCGCATGCGCCTCCCCTCCTCTCTCCCCTGCTACGCTCCCCCCTCTCTCCTCTAGGCATCCCTGCCCGCGCCGTCCACACTCCCACTGCGCATGCGCGTCCCACCTCTCTCTCCTCTCCTACGCTCCCCCCCCCTCTCTTATCTAGGCATCTCTGCCCGCAGCGTCCACACTCCCACTGCGGATGTGCGCCCCCCCCTCTCTCTCTCCTCTCCTACGCTCCCCCCTCTCCCTCTCTCGACTCGCGACGCCGACACAGGCAGCGTCTGCTAGCGAGTTTGCCAGCAGACGCTGCCTGTGACTGCTAGCGTCTGCTGCTCACTAGCAGACTAGCGTCTGCTAGCGAGCAACGTCTGCTAACCGACTGCTCGCGCTGCACAACCGTTCACTGGCCACCCCGTATATATGGCAATGGATCTTGACCTCCAAGGTGGTGCCGGTGGGAGATTTCTCCTGTGCGTTGTTGAACAATAAAAATTCGCAGCGTGCGCCTTAACTAAAAGCGGACTGCGAGTCTCTGTGTCCAGTCGGAGTCTTCTGTCTCTCATTGCACATTAGCAGCGATTGGTATGTTCCAGTAGGAAACACCGCTCCATCGCTGCTTGCTTTACGCATCCCCAGTTTTAAATGCGAATGCATTTCTTAGTTGGGCTATGTCAGGAATCCGGCGTTGGCGTTGTCCGCGGTGGCCTCGGCAGGTGTTAGTGAGTGGAGAGGAGGAGCGCGCTCTGGTGCGTGAGGGCGCTCGCATCGCGGGAGCTCGGCTGAGCTATATATGAAAAAAAAAATTTAAAAAGTAAAAAAAGAAGAAAAAAAAGAAGAAAAAGAACAAAAGAAAATTAAGAAAAAAAATAAAAAAGAAGAAAAAACAGGAAAAAAAAGCAAAAAAAAAAAAAAAACGGGCGCTGCGCCGTGCTCCCGACCAGGCTGCAGAAATTTGGCGCTTTTTCCTTCTTCGAACCACAACCACCATACATAAATGGAGTGAAGCGCGCGCGAAATGCATTCGCATTTCCTCACGATTCCCTTCGGGGAGGTGGGGGGCATTTCTTAGTCGGGGTATGTCAGGCGTCCGTCGGTGTCCGCATCTCTCCGCTCTCACTCCCTCTCCCATAGCAACAGCTGCGGGCGCGCGCGCTTATCCTCGCCCCTAGCAACCGGAGCAGGTGGTGCGGGCGGAGTAGCGGAGAGTGAGTGGAGAGGAGGAGCGCGCTCTGGTGTGTGAGGCCTCTCGCATCGCGGGAGCTGTGTGGAAAGAGTGTAGGATAGGGTAGGTGCAGTGCTTCGCCGCTCCTTCTCTCGGCGTTCGCTCTCTCTCCTCCCTGCGCCCCCACTCTCCCGTCCGCTCGCTCGCATGTATATGTATATATGAAAAAAAGAAAAAAGAAAAAAAAAAGAAAAAAAAGAGAGAGAAAAAACGCGCTGCGCCGTGCTCCCGACCGGGCTGCAGAAATTAGGCGCCTTTTCCTTCTTCGAACCACAACCACCATATATAAATGGAGTGAAGCGCGCGCGAAATGCATTCGCATTTCCTCACGATTCCCTTCGGGGAGGTGGGGGCATTTTATTGTGCTTAGTCGTTTGTGTGTTCATTACTGTCCTTGTATATACACTGTTTCCAATTATTGGTTACGTACAACGAAAAAATAAACTTTTTCTAAACCCATCCGTTTAAGGCCCTCCCACAGTTGGTAGCAAAGTTAGTACATAGTACTCTTAAAGGCCCACCATAATTGATAAACACATTGATTGGATGTTAAGGCGAAAGCCTTTAATGTCTCATGCTCACGTCCGTCCGGTGTTCGTCCGGTGTCCGTCCGGCGTCCGTCCGTCCATCCGGTGGTGGTGGTGTGCGTCCTGACCACCCTTACTGCGCATGCGCAACCCTCCCCACGCACCTCCTCTCCTACGCTCCGCCTCTCTCTCCTCTAGGTATCCCTCCCGCCTGCGGCGTTTACACACCCATTACGCATGCGCGTCCCCTCCTCCTCTCTCTCCTACGCTCCACCTCTCTCCTCTAGGCATCCCTCTCCGCGGCGTCCACACCCTCACTGCGCATGCGCGTCCGCTGCCCCCTCTCTCTCCTCTCCTACGCTTCCCCCCTCTCTCCCCTCTAGGCATCCCTCTCCGCGGCGTCCACACCGTCACTGCGCATGCGCGTCCCCTGCCCCTCTCTCTCCTCTCCTACGCTTCCCCCTCTCTCTCCTCTAGGCATCCCTGCCAGCGGCAACCACACCCCCACTGCGCATGTGCATCCCCTCCCCCTCTCTCTCCTCTAGGCATCCCTCCCGCGGCGTTTACACCCCCCAATGCGCATGCGCGTCCCCTCCCCCCTCTCCCCTCTCCTACGCGCCCCCTCTCTCACCTCGCAACGCCGACGCAGGCAGCGTCTGCTAGCGAGTTTCTTGATTGAAAACTAGCAGTTGTTTCGTGTACGAATACAATCGATGAGCCAAGCTCCTTAGGAATGGGACGCACGCTGTGTTCGGCGCGCTCGGCGTTTCATTGTCCAGGCAACGGACCAACCACTGGGCGGACGACAGGGTGAAGCGATGGTATGGTAGCGATGCTTTCGCTCGTTCACAGGTTTGAGGGGAGAGGGCAGTGTCGAAGAAAGAGGGAGATGGAGACTAATCTGCCTCCATTTCGCCTGCGTTCGTATTCTCGTGCTTTGCGCATCGTGCAGACGCCATCCGCGTTCCAGCGCTCATAAAGCTAATTTATTCTCTCGTGTGACGGGTAGACGCCACAGCTGACACCGTGCCAGGGAGCTCCAACGGCGATGGCGGCGACGGGGTGCCGGCCTAAGGAGCTTCTCTCCTAAAGACTAGCAGTTGTTCCGTGTACGAATACAACGAATGAGCGAAGGTCCTTAGAAATGGGATGCACGCGGCGCTCAGCGCGCACGGCGTTTCATTGTCCAGGCAACGGACCAAACCACTGGGCGGACGACAGGGTGAAGCGATAATTTCGCGCGTTCGCCGATTTCAGGGTAGAGGGCAGAGTCGAAGAAAGAGGGAGAGGGAGACTAATTGCCTCTGTTTCGCATGCGGTCGTATTCTCGCGCTTTGCGCATCGTGCAGACGCAGTCCGCGTTCCAGCGTTCATAAAGCTCATTTATTCTCCCGCGTGAGGGGAAGACGCCACAGCTGGCACCGTGCCAGGGCGCTTCAACGGCGACGGCGGGGTGCCGGCCTAAGGAGCTTCGCTCCTAAAAAACCGACTGCTCACGCTGCACAACCGTTCACTGGCCACCCCGTATATAAGGGCACTGGATCTTGTCCTGCAAGGTAGTGCCGGTGGGAGATTTCTCCTGTGCGTTGTCGAACGATAAAAATTCGCAGAGTGCGCGTTAACTAAAAGCGGACTGCGGGTCTCTGTGTCTAGTCCGAGCCTTCTACCTCTCATTGCCCATTCGCAGCGATTGGCATGTTCCAGTAAGAAACACCGGTCCATCACTGCGTGATTGCGCCTCCCTAGATTTCTTTCCTGCGCAAAGCCGCGATGAGCGCCAGCGTCAACTCCGCCGCCAGTGAAAGCGTTAACGCCCGCTGCTTCGCGTCTACACATGGTTCCCTTTAGCGGGAGATGATGCAATGTTAAGGTGAAAGCCTTTAATGTCTCATGCTCACGTCCGTCCGGTGTCCGTGCGTCCGTCCGGCGTCCGTCCGTTTGTCCGTCCGTCCGTCTGTCTGTCCGTCCGTTCATCTGTCCGTTTGTCCGTCCGTTTGTCCGTCCGTCCGTCTGTCCGTCCGTTTGTCCGTTCGTCTGTCCGTCCGTTTTCCCTCCATCCGTCCGTCTATCTGTCCGTCCGCCGTCCGTCCGTGGGTCTGTCCGTCCGTCTGTCCATCCGAGCTCTGGCACGGAATAAGGTGGCTGCCGGGGTGCGCAAACGGACGGCGGTCGTGTCGAACTCTACAGCGCTAGCGGTTTGCTTGCGTAGCGTCGCAGTTCCCAACACCTTGCAATCATTCTGACCGACGCCGTCTCAATGGACACATGCGTCCACGGAATACACTTCCTAATTTACAAAGGGTGCGTCAATTTAAGCGCCGGAACGCGGATGGCGTTTGCGCGGTGCGCAATGCGCGAGAAAATACTAACGCATGCGAAAGGAGGAAGATTAGTCTCGCGTCAAGCTGCGATTCGCGGTAAAAAATTAAAAAAGAAAACACGCACACATTCAGTTTGTGTGTTATCCCAGAGAGAGAGTAAAATAAAAAAGACATGGCATAGTCAGTGGAATGGCCAGAGGCTTTCGCCGAACACACTTTAGAATGTACAAAGTGCCCTTCAATTTTATTACCAAAGTTTCTTAGGCAGATTTTTACCGTTTACCCGAAAATTACTTGACTCGCAACGCTGGTAACATCTGATGATGCAGAACCTAACAGACACACGATCCTAATATTTGCATGTGTTAGATATATTACTTGACTATTGTAAGGTATTACCGACCATATAATAGTTGAACAGATGTACTTTAATCAGTTCGCTTTGACGAGAACACTCACGCGACTGAATAAATTAGCCTAGCTTGTACTGGAGGTGCACTCCTAAAGAGACGGCGGAGCTGATGAGCACATATGTATTCGTGGTTCTGGCACTTCTGCAAAATATTGGAACTTTTTCTGTTTTTTTTTCTACTTCTCTTTGTTTTTCTGTATCATTTTTAGCCGTCTATTTCTAGTTATTATTCCTCTCTCTCTCTATCTATCTCTTTGCGTTTTGATTATTCTTCTCTTT
>JALIZH010011357.1:0-12857 GCA_030522465.1 Rhipicephalus appendiculatus
GGAAAGACGCCGAGAGCAGCGATAATGCACGTGCGAGAGACGCCGGAAGGACCAGCGCAAGCGACGAAATGATGGTGTCGACGCTTCCGATTGTTTCGCCGGTCCCAACGCGAGGTTTCGTAGAGACTTTCTTCGGCATAAAGCAGAGTGGGTTTGTAGGCGGGCGACAAATAACATGTTTTAAGGCGAAAGCCTTTAATGTCTCATGCTCACGTCCGTCCGGCGTCCGTCGGTCCGTCCTTACTGCGCATGCGCAACCCACTCCCCACGCACCTCCTCTCCCATGCTCCCCCTTCTCTCTCCTCTAGGTATCCCTGCCGCCTGCGGCGTTTACACACCCATTGCGCATGCGCGTCCCCTCCCCCTTCTCTCTCCTCTAGGCATCCCTGTGCGCGGCGTCCACACCGCCACTGCGAATGCGCGTCCCCTCCCCACCTCTCTCCTCTAGGCATCCCTCGCGCGGCGTTTACACCACCAATGCGCATGCGCGTCCCCTCCCCCCTCTCTCCTCTCCTACACTCCCCCTCTCTCGCCTCGCAACGCCGACGCAGGCAGCGTCTGCTACCGAGTTTCTTGATTGAAAAAAACCGACAGCTCGCGCTGCACAACCGTTCAACGCCGACGCAGGCAGCGTCTGCTAGCGAGTTTCTTGATTGAAAATACCGACTGATCAAGCTGCACAACCATTCACTGGCCACCCCGTATATATAGGCACTGGATCTTGACCTGCAAGGTAGTGCCGGTGGGAGATTTCTCCTGTGCGTTCTCGAACGATAAAAATTCGCAGCGCGCTCGTTAACTAAAAGCGGACTGCGGGTCTCTGTGTCTAGTCCGAGTCTTCTGCCTCTCATTGCCCATTAGCAGCGATTGGCATGTTCCAGTAGGAAACACCAGTCCATCACTGCGTGATTGCGCCTCCCTAGATTTCTTTCCTGCGCAACGCCGCGATGAACGCCAGCGTCAACGCCGCCGCCAGTGTAAGCGTTAGCGCCCGCTGCTTCGCATCTACACATGTTTCCCTTTAGCGGGAGATAGTGTAATTTTAAGGCGAAAGCCTTTAATGTCTCATGCTCACGTCCGTCCGGTGAGTCCGTCCATCCGTCCGGTGTCCTTCCCTCCGTCCGTCCGTCCGTCCGTCCATCCGTCCGTTCATCTGTGCGTTTGTCCGTGTGTCCGTCCGCTTGTCCGTCCGTCCGTCTGCCCGTCCGTTTGTCCCGTCCGCCCGTCTGTTCGTCTATCTGTCCATCCGCCGTCCGTCCGTGGGTCTGTCCGTCCGTCTCTCCATCCGAGCTCTGGCACGGAATAAGGTGGCCGCCGGGGGTGCGCGAACGGACGCCGGTCGCGTCGGACTCTACAGCGCTCGCGCTTTGCTTGCGTAGCGTCGCTGTGCCCAGCGTTTGCAATCATTCTGACTGACGCCGTCTCAATGGACACAGGCGTTCACGGAATACACTTTCGAATTTACAAAGGGTCCGTCAATTTAAGCGCTGGAACGCGGATGGCGTTTGCACGATGCGCAGAGCGCGAGAAAATACTAACGCATGCGAACGGAGGGATAGTAGTCTCGCGTCACGCTGCGATTCGCGGTAAAAAATTAAAAAAGAAAACACGCACACATTCGGTTTGTGTGTTATCCCACTGAGAGTGTAAAAAGAAAAAAAAGACATGGCATAGTCAGTGGAATGACCACACGCTTTCGCCGAACACGCTTTGAAATGTACAAAGTGCCCTTTAATTTTTGCTGGTCCATGTACGCATCTATCAAAGAAAAATGCTGGACAAGGCGACGCAGCTCGCGCGCGTTCTAGTCAGATCGACGTTATCCCGAACCCTGCACGTCAGCTCGCGTATCTAATGCACAATTAAATTCTCCGGTGAATATGATATGCCAACCGTCAAGAAAATACACGTCCAGGTCACGAAAAAAATCATTAGACATGGCTGCTTGACCTGGCCCATAAATACACAAAATGCGCATCTTGAAGGACAATAGCACGCAGTCAAAATCGAATACCCGTCCCATCCCGTCATAGAAAACGTGATGGTCTCGCAAAAAAGAGTTCGGTTAAAAATAACGATTCCAACTCCACTGAAGCGAGACGTCGCGAAAGAAAAGTGACAGTCCAAATTAAATGTGCGTCTGAATGCACGAACGTGGCCAATGGTAACAAAATTGGTTTCTTGTAAACACAGAACATCACAATGTTCCGTGCGAGCTACGCTGATAACTTCGGCTTCTTTTACAGGGTTACGGAACCCTTGAACATCTAAAGCAATAATTTTCAGCGGGTCGGCCTTTTAAGGTGGCTAGAGGGGGAGGTGTGAGCAACGACGCGCCGGAGAGGCAGTATTTTTTCATGACGATTCGGGGGCGCGAATGGGCTCGCGGAGCCGACAGCAGCGCCGCCGTATCATCGCGGTTACTGAACGGCGGAGAGATGCACGTGTGCACAGACAGCCGATGAACGGGATTCTACAGACGCGCGATGACTGTGCACCCGCGCTGCCCGCGCGATCCGGACGCGCGGATGCGTCGTGTCGCGGCAACTGGTCGAACGCTCTTGCATCCGCCCCAGAACTGTTCATGCAGTTCGGGCCAACGTATTTAGAACCATTCAGTTTTGCCGCTCCACCATATGGCTCCGCTCGCGAGCCGGCACACGTGGCCGTCGCATGAACTTGCGGCGCTGCTGTTCCATTTTGCTTCACTCGCCATGGGCACCGGGATCGGCTACGGCAATGCAGCGTTGCTCACAATGGCGCGTTGATCGCGGAGGCGACGCACCAGCCGCTGCGAATTAGGACGCACGAGGAGTAAGCGCTTCCGACGCGTTGCGCGTTTCTCCGCGTTCGCCTTCTCCGTTCTCCTTGCGTGATTGTTTGTGAACGGTGACGACGGTGATCGCTTGAAAAGCAGTTCTTTCCATTTAGCGTGCGTGAAAGGGACTCAGCTGAAGAAGGTCATCATTACGCGCGTGTTGCAAGAGCGGCTACGAAAGGAACACCGTTCATCACTTCTTCGAATCAGGGCGGGGACTTGCAAGAAATATCTCGAGATTGTGAACGCCCATAACACCAGAATCGTGAAGGGAACTAACACCGCTACAAGTCGCCTAACTGAGCTGAGAGAATACAAGTCAGGTACCTTCATCAGCCGTAGTTCGGCTTGTACTTGTACGCCTTTCTCAAGAAATCTGAATTAATTCACCGGAAAATTTACAGCGGTCCTCTGTTTCACGACATGTTTGGGATGACAAATCTAAGTACATGGGCCAGTAGCATTTTCGTCTCCGTAGAAAATGCGACCGCCGGGAGTTGTGACTAATCCGGCAACCTTCGGGTCAGCAGCCGAGCACCGTAACCACTGTTCCACCGTGGCGGCCGAGCTCATGTTGACGGCAATTGAACATTCGTGCGAGCGGACAGCCAGACGTGTGAGGTTGTACCATTATTATAGGTCAAGTTTGGTTATATTTTGATGTTTATCGAGCATAGCTTGTGAAATGATTGCTTGTTGAAGCAGTCGAGGATATTCAAAAAAGTTTAAACGTCGGAATATCGGCGGTCACGGCCGTCGAAAGCTGCGACAACAATAAGGCACATGGGTGTTGTAGAAGACGACGCGTGAGGCATGATGCAAAATGGAACTGCAGCGCCGCTAGCTCTTGCGTCGGCCGCCGCGTCCACTTCGGAGAGCAAGCGTCTATGGGGGAGCTGCGAAACTGACCTGGTTCTAGAAGCGTTGGTTCGGGCAGCGCAAAGGCTCTCGCATATGACCACGCGCCACCTGTCCGCGTCATGACAAACTATCACTCGTTCCGCGCGGCCGCTTGGATCATCGGCGCGCGCGGCTAGCAACACAGCCGCGCGCGCCGATGATCCAGGCGGCCGTGCGTTCCGTGTACGAATACAACCGATGAGCGAAGCTCCTTAGAAATGGGACGCACACGGAGTTCGGCGCGCGCGGCGTTTCATTGTCCAGACAACGGAGCAACCACTGGGCGGACGACAGGGTGAAGCGATAGTTTCGCGCGTTCGTCGGTTTGAGGGGGAGAGGGCAGAGTCGAAGAAAGAGGGAGAGGGAGTCTGATCTGCCTCCGTTTAGCATGCGTTCGTATTCTCGAGTTTTGCGCATCGCGCAGACGCCATCCGCGTTCCAGCGCTCATAAAACTCATTTATCCTCTCGCGTGAAGAAGAGACGCCACAGCTGGCACTTTGCCAGGGAGTTTCAACGACGACGGCGACGGCGGGGTGCCGGCATAAGGAGCTTCGCTCCTAAAAAGTGCCGCACCGACTTGCACGGCGCAGCCCACCCGATGCTGACACCTCCCTCTCTAGCCATCATAGCCTTATTGGAATATTTATGAGACTGACCTGGTCGTGTAGTTCGATTCGGTACCCCGGGGACTTGTCCGGGGGGACATGCAGTGCACAAACTACACAACACACTTCGGCCCTCTTAGAGGAGGGTCGAGGTTTCTTCGGCTGCTGGGACTTGGAGCGGCAACCTTGGGTGCCGTCCGAGCTGGTGCCAGCCGTGTGAGCACGCTTAACATCTCCCGGAGTTAGCATTTCCACATCACAACCGTCTAGGCTGGGAGAGAGCACGATGCTGCTATTCACTCCGAGGCTGAAGCTCTTTGAAGCTGCTTTCCGACGAATCAGATAGTGGTGGGGCTGCAGAGTCAACATTGTCTCCCCCCAACAACCTTGGCCGCAGGCTGCCTGTCGAGACGCGTCAGTAAAGAGCTCCCATGGCGTCTTGCGACTTGTTCAAGGAAGTCGCGAGCCTGGTTTTCTGAAGGAGCCAATGAGTTTGGCCCATTCGGCTTCATCGCTGTTCCTAACGAAACGCCAGCGTCCCTACACTTGGGAACGTCTGAGACTACGGCGCACTCAGCTGCTGCAATTAAGGATGTATCCAGTGTGTTGGTGCCTACAAGCGCTTGCTTCTCGGTTTGAGGCCCCAGCAAACATGGCACGATATCTTGGCCTGAAATGGGCGCTACGTGAACCGTGGCGTCTTCATCTTTTCTTGTCGGCGAGGCTGGTAAACATGGCGCGTTGGGATTGGCCAAGTTCCACACTATCTCCGTTTAATGTGGGTTCTGGAATCGAATCCTTGAGCAGGTCTTCTACAGCTCCGGTTTCTCGTTCAGCTGTTACCGCAGGTGACACGGTCGGTAGAGGAGGAAAAGTCCCCGCAGCGGCATCCGATACGATCGCCGCACTGGGCAGACGGTAGTAGGGTGGCGATCTCCACAACGTCGGCAGGGGCGGTCGCAACCTTCGTTTTCGTGCCCATGGACACCACAGCGACCACATAATGGTGCTGCCCACTGCGCTCGATAATGGCCACTGGAGCCACACCGACGACAAACACGTTGGAGACCGCGGCAGTCGAAGGTGACTCGATTACCAGAAACTCGGGGGTAGTTGGGGACGGGATTCGTGGTGTTCATTTCCATGCGGACAAAACGTGTGCCTGTGAGGACTCCACGTCGTGCGCTCAGGAAGCCTGTGTTTACAGATAGTACCTTGCCGTATGGGGACAGGGCCTGAACGAGGACTTCATTAGGGACGAAGGACGGCAGGAATAGGCAGGCGACGTTAGTTACCTGCGGGTAAACAGGAACGACGGGAATACGCTCGCTGCCGATGGTCAGGTAGCCAGCGTCGACGATCAGAGTCACAGAATACATGCTCTGGACGGTGACTTGGAAGTTCACGCCTCCGATATGCTGAACACAATGCACCTCTGAGAGGCCAACTATTGAGGCCGTCGCGTCAACGACTGTCTCCGGACTGGCCCTCGCAGGGGCAACGACGTCGAAGGCCTCCACGACATTGAAGGCGCCATGGCTTGATGAGGTGGCCGTCCCTGACGTGGAACACGCAGGGACGTCAACAGGATCGCACTGCCTTCATCTTCCCGTCCATGAGCGGTGTCAAGGTGTCTACACTCCTGGACTGGTTACGATAACGACAAGTTAAGGCTAAAAAATTAACGCTGCGGATTGAAACGAACGTGCTATATGACGAAGCATTTGCGACTTCCCAAACAACCTCCATTATAAATACGGTGACCATGGCGCGGTATTAACACAGCAATTTTTCATGTGCACCTACACTGGAAAAGTTGGACTGCGGATGTCATCAACTTTGGAAGCAGCGTAAGTCCTTTAACTGAGTTATTGCTTATTAAAGATAGGATTGGTTCAAGACATCGCAATAGGCCTTTAAAGTGTGCAGTAGTCTAGCACACCGACCCCTTCGAGGCGCAAAATTGGGGATTCTCAGTCGGTCGCGCTAAGTGCGAATGCGAAAGCGTGATTATGGATTCTGGTGTTCCGCCGTCTACTGACAATTCCTGGCACAACGAGACGCAATTCATGGCCTCCGAGACTTGGCACACCGATAGATTTTGCTCCGGCCGTCCCATTCGCCGTAAGGGCCTGACCACACGCGCGTTGCAGCGCGTCAGCGCGTGCCTTAACTCGGCGCCGCGCCCTCTGCCCAGGCAGAGTGAGGGTGCGCAGCTTTTTGCGGCCGCTCACCCTCTCTTTTGATAAGGGGATGGCGCCGCGCCTAGACTACACGCCAAGTGCTGACGCAGTGCAAGCGCGCGTGAGGTCAGGCCTTAACCACAGCTACTCCGAAGGGGTGCTGTTAGCCCAAGAGTGCTGTAACAGCGGATGGCGCATGGTAGAAAGGAGACAGCACGACATATCAGTGTGCACGTTGGCGTTTTAAATGCGAAGCGTATCTTTGGGGATCAAAGGCAATTTCGGCCTTTCTATCTAGCCGCCTACGCCTGGCTGCTCTCGTGGGCGTCTCCTTAATTTGCTTGAAAGGAGAATTAGTACATCAGAATACCAACGTATGATCAACATGACGACCATGTCATCAGATGAATAACGTGACACACTTGTCGCGTACGTGATGAAGTCCTTTTTCTCAGTCACATGTGGCGTATACCCGCATACGACGGCCTATTGAAAGCGGCTATGCACTACCCGTGATGCACAGTCAACCCAGAAACGGCGAGACTACTTTGGAAATCTAAATGCGATTGCGTCAAGGAGCCCTTGCGGCAGAAAATCTGGTGCCGGAGTCAGCGGCGTTCCCAGTGAGCGAAAATCCCGATATACGCAAAGATTAAACCATGGTTTCCAATGGCAATCGTACAAAAGCATTCGGCATGACAATCAAAAATTCTACCACAAAGACGTACCAGTGCTGGAAGCTCTTTCAGAAAAATACCCTATACAGGCAACATGTTGGAGGCAATTACAATTGGGGTTGCAGTGTTGGCCCTCCGCTCTCATAATAATGTAATGAATCTTACACAAGCGCTCCTATGACTCAACAAGATATATTCAAGCGCTTGTGTGCCCAGGGGAAATACACCGCCGACCGCTACGTGTGATGTCATAGTTGATGTACTCCACGCTGGACAAATCAGTGCACGTGTTACGGGGTCATTGCAGGAGATCGTACCGATTCATGATGATGATAAGTTGTGTACGCACTACCCGGCACACAGATAAGCTTAAATCAGAAAATAAGCTGCTAATAACTCTCTGCAAAAAACAAATTTCGACGGCGGATATTATATCGGCTTATGTCGACCTTTCCCCCAACGAGTGCGAGGGGCGAGTGACGACTGGTGCGAGCAAGCACCTAAACACGTGCTTTTGGCGTAGGTCGCCTGAATCACGCGCGTGTCTTGGGTGGTCATTCTCTCTCCGACGTTGTCATGTTCATTGCGCCGCCGTAGTGCGCCCGAGGGACAGCACGCTTTTATAGGAGAGACGCCGAGAGCAGTGATAAAGAACGCCCGAGAGATACCAAGACGCCGAGCGCAAGCGAGGGCGACGGCGACGACGCTGCCGGTCGTTTCGCCGGTCCCAACGCGAGGTTTTGAAGAAACTTTCTTCGGCATAAACGAAAGGCGCTTTGTATGGGGGGTGCCAAATAAAGGCTGGTTCACACCGGCGACTAGCACCGGTCGCGCGACCAAATTAGTCGCTTTGCGACTGGTCGCAAACAGTCGCAAACAGTCGCTTCGGTCGCAAAGCGACTGGGCTTGCTCAGTCGCTCGCTGCGCGATATTTCAGTCGCGCGGCTGCAGTCGCAGGACGGCTGTACCCAATCAGCGAAGCCCAGAAGGGACGTCAGCATTTCTTTACAACCGGGCTCGTCGCTTTTTCTTTTTTTAACGACGATAGTCTTTCTAGGGATACCTAAACGGAGAAATTTTGGTCTGTCTGTCTGTCTGTCTGTCTGTCTGTTACTCTGTTTGTCGGCACGTCGCACGATTCAGTGGCTGGCCAAAGTTTGAGTGCTTTCTGAACGCCCAGCCAACTTGATCAGTCGTTTTTGTGCATACTTGTGAACATTGTCGATCAAAAAGCAAATATTACGCATATCTGAGGCGCAACAACAATACGGAAGTATTAAGTGGTGTGTTCTTTTATAGAAAATACATAGATACTTAATTATGAAGACCCTAGTGTTTCTTAGGCTGCGCTGAAAATGCGGGCTGCCTTGCAAAAGCGAAGAGCCGTCGTCTATCTCCGAGTTCGCGCGAAGTGCCGCGTGTTTCATCCGACGCGCGATAGCTGGCGCAGTCTGCCCTCGTCGCTGCAAACAAGAGAATCTCTTTTCGTGGTCGCTCTGCGCGCCTTCTCAGCTTATTACACGCTGCCAAAAACACCGCGCTTGCGGCGAGAAGACGCTTGGTCATGCCAGGACGGAAATGGTCGAGAACAGCATCACAGGTGGCCGCGGATGAGACCGGCAGAAGACTATCGTCTTTCGATGACATTTGCAGCGAAGCACGCAGATACGCGGCCAATTTTTTTTTATTGCACTCCCTTGGCTCGCTGATAACAAAATCCGGACGTGACTCTCTGGGTTTGCCACTTCCGGTCGCTCGCATGCAGCCTCTGCCGGTGTGAACATCGGTCGCTTTCAGTCGCTTTTTAGGTCGACAGTCGCAAATGGTCGCGCGACCGGTGGTAGTCGCCGGTGTGAATCAGCCTTAAGAGGTGTGCTTTAGCATCTTTCCTTGCACTGTGGTCGGTGACTTCTATGGTCCTCTCCCGTGGCACATCGCGTTATTATTCGATCGCGCACAAACACTGATCAAGTGGGCAAACACTAGCATCGCTACTTTCTGTTTTATGAGAAGCCCGTTTGAAAGCTAGTGGGTGCCGTCACCACGATCACCTCCGCATGTCGGTGTGCAATGAAGGTTAGCAGCTCTAAATAAATTTGAAATCATTCTCCCTTCTTACAGGTGCTCGTGGCCTATGTCCTTGTATTTATTGTTTAAATTATTATCTATGTCTACGCAGGTCACTTGTGTCCTTCCGAGCACGACATTTTTCCGAAAGCTTATAGTGGAGCTAATTAGTACTTGATGTTATAGCTGCTGCGGGAACGAGCCTATTCGTTACAAAAAAAAAAAAACGCATGTCGCCGGAGAAAACAATGCATTGAAACTGGTAACATCGGCTATCAAGTTCTACGCCATCTCGAAATAATACCTTTGCAGAAGGGGGCCCGTGTTTGCTTGAGTCCCTTTTCAAAACGGCACTGTGAACTGAGCGTTCAGCAATGCATGGAACGGGCAGTCGGTATGGGTTGGCAAACTCGCCCATGAGTTGACTCACTGACAGATTTACTAGCCAGTGCCAATCTGTCTGAGCAGCGAGCTTGGGTATCCGAACGAGACTGTAGGAAAAAATATAATTTACTGAGTGAGTCCTGGTTATCTTGTTGTGCCGTCAGTTTTGGCAAAAGTGATCGCTAAAATTATTACGACGATGTTAACGTTAGAAGTTTATCCAAACGCGCCGTACTCCGAACAACTCTATCCATAGGAAAGAGGGACCCGTTGCGGAAGTGTGTGAACATCGCGTTATCAGCAGAATAATCCTAGCACCTACGCTGAACTGCCCCACTCCGTCAGACAGACGCATAGATACGCTCGCACACGCACACGCACGAGCTTTGCGTACGCGCCTGTAGTCATCCCGGAGCCGTAACAGCATCGTTGACGCTCAGGCTAGACGTGTGGCCAGTACTTGCACTCTCCTCATTGCCCAATGCTTCAGCGGCACGACGGAGTGAGTTTGGACGGGAAACATAGGAAGTCTCACAAGCAAGCGCGAAGGATATTGTGCTTTCTTATGTTCGGCTTTCACGGCTTGGCACCGCTTGGAAGCAGAAAATGAAGTGTCGGCATTTGCACTGCTTGCTTTCTCGTCAACGTTCCAGGAAGTGCATCGGATGTAGCGACAGTACAGCGACCGTGGCGTGTTCTGAGCCATTCATTAGAGCGCGCAGTCTCTCTGGTCGTGCGGCATGCAGACACCCGACCGAGTTTTACGATTTTGTAGCCCAAGAATGAACTATTAGTAGCTTAAGCCACTAGGAAGTGGTCGCATCTGTACTGCTTGTCAAACGTGCTCCGAAAACCACAGGTCAATTATCCGAGCGCCCAGGTTCCCTCATCCGGCATTTTGCCGACACTCTGCGGTTATTTGATGGCTTGAGGGCCGGGGAGCAAGCCGTTGGCAATGCCCGCTCCGCTAATGAAGAGAGGAAGACTGCGCGGCCAGTTTCCAAAGATGTGCGTTGCCTCAACCCAGACGCTGTCATTATGTTGTGTGGCGCCCTTTCTTGTCTGGTGTTCTCCACTCGACCGCCGCTGCAAGAGCTGGGTGCGCCGCTTACCTCTTTCCTGGGTTGGGAAATGTGCGGCGAATGCCCTTTTTCACATTCTGTACGCTTCTAGCGTTTTCGTGGGGCCGATTCTGTGGATTCTGAAAATATATGGTAATCTCGTAGATTGATTACGCACCTTGGTGATATTTTTGTTGAGTGAATGGGGAGGTGGGAGCGTGGGTACGATAGCTGCCGCCGTATTTTGGCAGCGAAGATGTCATGTGATGACGTAATCGTGACACCTCAGGTTAGGTGACGTCACAGTGATGGCATGATGACGTCACAAATTTTGATAGCCTGTGACATCATAAAGGCAGCGCTTTGTTCTACATAATGTCACGATAATGGCCTTCTCGCCTGGAATCAACGATCACATCGAGTGATTCTCTGTGTTAAAGGGACAGGCAACGGTTAGCATCCATCAAGAGAGTCCCGCCGATGGAAAGATCCTGTCTTGCAACAAACGAATGTGCTCTACCTTTCCTCATGAAGCGATAAATCGTGTTAAGTGCGAATAATATACTCAAACTCGCAAAGCGAGCTTTCTTAGCCCATCGACGTGCGTTCACCTTGTCGGTGTCACTCCACCAGTAACCTCGCGCCACCAATCACTGCATTTCTTTCAACATCAACATATGGCATGGTCTGCCTTGCACCCACCATGGTAAAGGTCATCTTATAATGCGCTCCCAGGTATGACAAGTACCGAAGAAATCGAAAGACCACACCGCTGCTTCTCGTACGGGGAGCATATAACAATTGGTACCAACTAGACCTATTGCAGCCTCTACTAATTAAACTCACGCGCACCCTTGTGCTTTTGCCTAGGACGACCAGAAGGCGGAAGCTGTCTTCTTTTGCTTCTCACTCGATTCTTTGACTTCATGATGACGTCATATGGAAACGTCACCACATAATTGCACGCCCTGCCCCCTACCCAACGTGCTCCCAACATTAGGGAGCCTACATGACCGGCCGTTCATCTAGGGCTCCCTACCCAACGTGGTTTCGCACCTTTGACCAAGCGACCATGTAGTGTGGTGACGTCATGATGACAATATGATGGCGTCAGAAGTGATGGCAACCTGTGACGTCATGATAATATCGTACGGTGACGTCATCACAGAATTTTTTGCATAACGGGTGTTGACGCCGCCATCGCCGATGGTTCCTTTTAGCATTTCACGAGACATCTGAGGCTTTCGCTCTAAAAATTCAAGGACACTTTGTACATTCAAAGTGTGTTCGGCGAAAGCTTGTGGCCATTCCACTGATTATTCCATGTCTTTTAACGCGATAGCGTTAAAGAGCTCGTTTCGCAGAAATTCCGGTGTCGGCGTCGGTGTCGGCGTAGGTGTCGGCGTCGGCGGCGGCGTCGTTGGTTGTGAGCGAAAAATGATCATCTTGTCCGTGACCGAAAAATCGAGAAAGATGCAAATAAAATAAATAATACAAATTTCCGGGCCCGAGCGAGGATCGAACCCAGGCCGTCTGCGTGCAAGCAGGTGTTCTACCACAGAGCCACACTTCTGCTTGGAATTACCTTGAAAATAACTTCCTCTGCTTGGAAATGCAGTGGAAATAACCTTTATGCTTTACAAACACACGTGTCCAGTATACAGGCGTATCAATACAACATGTTTTATCAGAGTAATATTGCGTCGTACAAGCTTGCATTGCCATCGGGCGTCAGAACATGTGAATATCATAACATCGTGGTTCAATGCCAGCCACCCATTACGTAAGGCACACACGTTACTGCGCGCGTTTTCCCTTAAGACCACGTATGGGTGTACAGCGAGTTCGAACAGATTCCCCGCTCATAGTTGCTCGTGGTGTAAAGCCTGCTACCCATTCAATAGTATGCACTAAGTGATTGAAGTACGTACTATAGGTACAGGATATCGCTGTCGCGTTCAACTCTTAAAGGCGAAGCTTAAGGGTCCCCCCAATTTTTTTTTCTTTTACACTCTCAGTGGCATGGTACACAAACGGAATGTGTGCGTGTTTTGTTAGTTTTTTACGGCGAATCGCAGCGCGAGGCGAGACTAATCTGCCTCCGTTCGCATGCGTTCGTATTTTCTCGCGCCTTGCGCATCATGCAAACGCCATCCGCGTT